>JASCZW010005749.1:0-142256 GCA_034211315.2 Aedes japonicus | reverse complement strand
AGTCGTGTTGACCGCTAACGGCTATCATGCCGGATCTCACGCCGTCGAATCAAGGACATGCGAAGAACATATGTTCCGCTGTTCGCTGCGCACACGGTGCATGCGGAGGACTGTGCATGCCCATATTTGTGCAGATATTGTCTAAAACGGCAGTGGTCTGCAACACCCTACATCCTCTTTTATGACAATGCCTATTGGCATCATCTCCGCTAGGACGCAGGCCGCGTCGCGTGATACCGTTCGGTATACACTTACCACTCTTAGGCACATAAACCGTGTACGTACTCTCTAGCTTACTAACGTAGCTCCTGGTACTCAAGGCGGTGGTCCATGCTGGCCCATCGTACCTAAGTATGGACACCGGACACTGGCCAGGAGTTTACGCTCACTCCTTTTCACCGCCAAGTTATTCGAAATCATGCGGGATAGTGCCGATATAGCCACAGAGACTTTCTTGCAGCCGTAATCGACGTGGCTGACAAAGAACAGCTTATTGTCGATCATGGCCCAAGAGACTCCAAGAACCTCTTTCGATTCGATTGTGCAGTAACCTGCATCGATTATTCACCACCGTGACCTCAGCCTTATGATGGGCTAGCTCCAGTCGTCTGGAACTCATCCATCTCTCCACTATGCCGATGGAGTGCGAGGCCGTTAACTCGACCTCGTCGATGGATTCACCCCATTTATCCAGGATAATGTCACCTACGAAACCGATTATCTTCACCACGTTCGGGAATTCAAGCCGTAGTACATCGTGTTCCATAGCACCGGACCCAGAGTCGAACCAAGGGAACGCCTACGGTGATCTGGACACGTTTCTGGGTTACCTCTTTGTTGTATACCAGTACGCGATTCTAGAAGTAGCTTCCGAAAATCTTTTACATGTACCCAGGAACCTGAAGGCATTGAAGCGGGTCGGCGATATCCACCCAACTGGCACTATTGAACGCATTTTCACGTCAAGGGTAACCAAAGCGTACTCATCGCCTCTTGCGCTGGATTGCCACTTCAGCCGTCTTGGTGGCGTACAGAATGGCATCCACCGTCGACTTCCCTTCACAGAAACCAAAGTGGTTGTTAACAGACTGTCTGTTGAAGATTGCCCTCTGGAGCACCTTACCCGCTGTATCCAACAGACATATAGGTCTATAGGCCGATGGATCCCCTGGTGGCATCCCCTGTCTTTGGTAGCAACATTAGGGTCTGAATTTTCCAGGCGTCCGGAAAGACGCCTTCGTCCAGATACTTTTGCATCACCACCCTGAACATCTCGGGATCCAGCAAGATAGCCGTCTTGATGGCCAGGTATCAGGACCCGACGCTTTGTTCACCTTTAGCCACTTTGCTATTGCAATGAGTTTATCATTCGTCACCGTCGCCTCGTCACCGGCCCCCGTTGTGCCGTTGTCGATGCCCACGTGGTCACGGGTGTTCGGCGGAGCCGTCCATCCTTCCGTCGCTATGACAGCGTTAAGGTCTGGAATACTGGAACGCTGGTCATGGGACAAATCTACGGCGGCGGGGGCCATGGACTCGGCTTGTGGCTCGGAAAGAGTCCCCCAACGATCACCTGCAGCAGCTCTGATGAACACTCGGTTGGAGCCGCCGATCATCTGGTTTTGACCATTACTACCCGATAGGCGTCACCCCACGGGTTCGCATTGGCCCTCTGACACACACCCTCGAAGCAAGCTCGCTTACTGGCCTTTATCTCCCTCTTTAGTGCGCCCTTCGCGGCGACCAGCGCCCTTCTACGCTCGATTCTCTCGGCGTCTGACCGCGCTCTCTGCACCCTCCGTCTTCCGTGGAGGCATGTTCTTCGGAGGTCGGCAATCGACTCCGTCCACCAATACACCGGCGATCTTCCATTCCTCGGTTTGACTTCCCTCGGCATGGTTGCATCGCACGCTCGTGTAAGTGTCATAACGAGTCGTTCGCCGCAAGGTTCCTGGGTTTTGCTTAAATTCCGTTCCCTCTCAAGCGCCTCTTTAAAAGTCCCTACATCAAAGTAGAACGTCCTCCATATGCGGGCGAATGCAGTGGATGCTCCTCCTTCCGCATGCTGCCTTGTATTGTGGACGATACAGAAACGAACCGCCAAGTGGTCGCTATGGGTGTAGCCATCATCCACCGTCCAATTGCTTATCAGCCCATGACTGCTGAATGTTATATCGATAATCGATTCCGCTCCGTTTCTATAGTAGGTACTCTTGGTACCCACATTGGCTAGGTCTACGTTGAGCCTAGCTAAGACCTCCAGAAGAATCTGGTAAGGCGGCTCCCCCACTCGAGCGCCCAAGCGTTGAAGTCCCTTGTTATTACCAACGGGTTCAGAACAGTTAGCTCCGTTGTCATCCGATCGAGCATATTGGACAACTGTTCGATCCATTCACTTTTACAACCGTGTTTGTGGTAGACACAACCTCCTGATCCGGGTACTTGCCCGTCATCCATAATGCCGCCATATTGGACCTGTCCACAAACCAGTTTCCGTTGCCGGCTGGGATGCAATATGGGTCGGAAATTATGGTGATATCTGATGCCGACTCTCTAACTGTCTGACACAGCAGTTGCTGGGCGGCCCCACAATAGTTCAGGTTTAGTTGGGTTACCTGAATTACGGTTGACTCGTTGGAATATCCTTAGCAGCCGGGAACTTGCCCCCCCCCCCCCTCACTCCCCCAGGACGTGCTAATCGTATCCCAAGCAACAATTGAAGTTTTATTGTGGTTTTAAAGCACACTTGAAGGCTAAATCTTCAGAACCCTCATAAAACCAAAATTATTAATTGGGATGGTTTCCAGCGCACATCAAGCTTTTGGGGGACCTTTGCAATCCTGCGCCTTGTGGCTAGTGCTGCCACACCTTCTGCACATGTTGCAATCTGGGCCTTTGCACCCCCAGGACATGTGCCCGCTCTCTAGGCATCTGAAGCATGCCTTCGGCGGCTGGTGTAGGCTTAGTGGGCACATGAACCATCCCACCTTCACTTTCGCCACTTTCAACGCCGCTTCCGCGTCGAAGCTTCCTCAGATGTATGTCTGCGGCAGCAACCTCGACCTTGCACTGTTTCTTAAGTGCGGTGGAGATCTCGTCTGCCTCGGTGATCTCATCCAAGTTTTTACACTGGATCGTCACCTGCGAGACGAGGGCGCGTATCTCCACACCCTCACCCAAGACTTGTCTTGTTAGGTCTCTGTACGCCTTTCTCTCTTCTTTCAGAGTCAGATCAGCGTAAGTCAGGTATAGGATATCTGAGTCTACTCCCACCCAACTGGCGAAGTAAGGCGGTAGAGTATGGAACGCACTGGAGGCCTGCCAATGTTTTCATGGGACGGACACAAACTATGCCGCTGGAACCTCGAAATTTCCTGCTCGGTGTCACCCAGCAGTACTGAGGGAGACGGCACAGGAGCCAGCCCGATTGCAACAGTACCGCTAGGTATCCTTTTGCAGCCAGTTACCATAATTGGAGTTTTACTGGCATCAACCCCAATGCGCCATATGGGGCTCCAGTCGTAGTTCGTTTAGCCGTTAAGAGGAGCTTAACGTTCCCAAGATGCACCGCGGGGAGGCGAACTACATTCACACCTCCAACAGGGAACAGAGTGTTTCAAACTCAGAAAATTCATTTTGTTTTGCAAAGGCTTAGGAGTACTGGATTGGCTAGCAATTTGTCAATGCCGTATGAAATCTTCACTTTTTGCGCTCTCGTGAACATTAGTGCCGAAATATTTTCAAAAGCGTGTGTTATCACTCATTCGAAAGCTCTTTTGATCTGATTGGCATCATGCCATTATGCGCGTCCTCAAATGGACTGATATTGTTAAAACGGTGATTAATCCTCAAAATTGCTCGGAAATAAGGTCAACCGAATTTTGTGGGCATAACTTTGGAAGAAAAGTACGCTGACTTCAGCAAATACCAAAAGTTTTGGATAATTGAAAGCAGCAGCATTGATGGAACAGTTGTCCAAAACTTATGAGGATCATGAAGGAATTGCGTGCCCCTGGTGAAGCCAAAGAATAACTAAATAAATATTACTGTTACTTGATCACTGTATTATTAAATAACATTATTCTTGCTATCCAAACACCGATAAATAAAAAACAAGAACAATTAATTAAGATTACAGTCCTATAGCGAATTGTCACGAAGATGTTATGCAGATCTATGTAAGGAGTGTATCGAAAAGTAGTTATAAACTTCCAAATAATAAAATAGGCATGGTTAAAATTAACATACTATTTCAGTTTATTATAGCTTAACATGTTTACAAAAGATCCAAACGGAAAAACTAGTCATCATGTTCATTTCTGTAGAATGCCCGTACCTTTGATTTGACACCTGCCATCAAATTCTGCACAGTGACCTTTGTGCACTTCCTGGATGCCGCTGCCCAATTTTTCTTAAAATCGGTCATGTTTTGGGACACTGTACCATCCTTCTTAAATATACGCTTGACTATTGCCCAATAGCGTTCAATCGGTCGCAACTGGGGACAGTTTGGTGGGTTGATGTCTTTTTCTACGAACTTGATGTTATTCTCCGTCAGCCACTGTAGAGTGGATTTGGCGTTATGTGCCGATGCCAAATCTGGCCAGAAGAGAGGAGGAGACTGGTGCTTTCTATACAATGGTAGCAACCTGTTCTTCAAACATTCCTTTTGATAAATCTCAGCATTTATAGTTCCTTTTGTATAGAAAATTGA
Organism: Aedes japonicus; assembly: GCA_034211315.2. Taxonomy (NCBI): domain Eukaryota; kingdom Metazoa; phylum Arthropoda; class Insecta; order Diptera; family Culicidae; genus Aedes; species Aedes japonicus. The sequence goes on along the minus strand of JASCZW010005749.1, from coordinate 137,542 downwards.
AGAATGCAAGCCACATGTGCAAATAGCTTGCCAAATGAGCACCTTCTGACCGAATTTCTCCATCGCAACAGTCGTATCTGCGGTTGGCACACGTTCCCCAACAGATTTAGTATAAAACTGCGGCCCCGGTAGCGTTCTTGAATCTTCTTTAACGTATGTTTCGTCATCCATCAAAATGCACTGGTCGACATTGTCCAAAATGCAGCTGTACAGCTTTCGAGCCCTGGTTTTGGCACGAGACTTTTGTTCCGGAGTTTGTTTGGGCACTTTCTGCTTTTTGTACGTCTTCAAGTCATTCCTGCGCTTGATTCGTTGAATCATTCCGATGCTGGTCCTGAACTTCTTGGCTAGATCGCGAGTAGAGGCAGATTTGTTCCGTTGAATATAATCCACAACTTTTTGGTCCAAATCGGGGTTGCTGGAGCCGGGTTTCCGGCCACTTCATGGTAAATCCTTGAGGGAGCACTCCTTACCAAACTTTTCGATGATGCGTTTTACACTTGCCGGGTGAACATTTACTCTTTTCGCAATCTGGTTGTAAGTAACACCCTTTTCGGTGCACCAAGTGTGCAGAATTTTCTTTTAGTCTCAAATTCAATTCGCGACATTTTGAATACAACTTTATCAACGGAAATGAATGAACCGAATAATCATTTTTGACATGTAAACAAAGCAAATGGCGCTTACACGCTAAAAATATATACAGTAGTTTATGCGTAATAACTCATCGAATGTTTATAACTACTTTTCGATACACTCCTTATAGAGAACAGTGATCAGCATATCATTTTCAAGTCCATAATATAAACAACATTTCCTAAATTTTTACTATTATTTTAACCAAATAACCAACTGGTAAAGAAATACTTGCCATATATAATAAAGCTATATTGAAACAACCACAGTCCAAGGACAAAAAAAATCCTAGTCACCAATCACATCAACTTCACACGAGAAAATCAACCGTCCCTTGTAGGACGAAAGTAAATGAAACCAAACCATAATGATGGAAATAAATCAAACATCTGCTTGTTGACAAATCAGCGGTGCAGAAATTCCGCGAACTCTATTAGGCCCACCCACAAGCAGCAGCAAGGAAAATAAGCCTGCCGGACTCGAGCAGCATGGCAAACAAATTCCGAACCGCGTCGAAATATTAACTGTCAATAGAATCGATTCCGATGCTGAACCGTGTGAATTTGGCGTATTTGGTGATGAGTTGCGGATGAAATTGAACTAACTGCAATCAATCTGGCACTGAGGTGGGATATTTGGTGTTAGAGTTCTGGGCAGAATAGCACCGAATGATTTTGATACATTACCTATTGATACGAATAAAATCATCCTGATGTCGAACTGTGGACGTAAATCATTATTGGTGTTGTGTACATACTACCTACACATTTTGCCTTCTCTGAAATAAGGTTTCCAGCGAATAATTAAAGCTCATTGATTGATGTTTTGTGTTAAAGTGAAGTAAAGATTCTGTCGTTTAGGGAAATTACTGTCGGCATCCATCTTCGCGAGAAGAAGAAGACAAGAAGCTAAAACATTGCTAATGACTAGGATTACGAAACTGAAATTAATGAGGAAAAACGAGTCACAGACTATTAGGGTTTTCAATCGATAGACACAGTGCGAAAGGAAGTAATGAAAATCAATAATTCAAATACTCTTAATGAACGAATCTATGAAGTGGCTCAAGATACAATCAAACTGAATCGTATACCATTAATACAATTGCTATCAGGCAGTGAAAATTTAAGGATCACAAAAGTAAATAAAGGCAATGATTCTAGGAAACTGAATTGATTTTACAACACATTATGCCTCATTCCAGTTCAATGCATTACCCGGGCAATTAGTGAGCGACAGGACGGCAACGACATAAATAAGAAACCCGAACAGTTATTAAATGTATCCAAACATAATAAAGAAAAACAACCCATTTCAAGAATGACCCGCTCGTTCGCAAATGTTCCCTCAAAAATCATAACCAATCATTTCGATCCATTATAGCAGAACATTTTAATTAATACGAAAAGCACTAGCCCCAAAATCATCGCTGCATATTTCCATTCATTTACGGTACGGTCAAAAGTGCGCCCTCCATTGACGCTAATTGGGAAGCCGAGCCAACTGCTTGCTGGTTGGTTAGGCAGCAACCGGAAAAGAATGACCTGCTGATGGCGGCTAGGTCATCGGCGCCAAAGGCCGCAGCTGCGCGGCGCCAGGAATCCATTCACCGGAAAACGAGGCCATATCTTTCAATAACTTACCGATACTGATTTTACACTGAAAGTTAATTTTCGTTTATATTACAAAATCAAAAGTAATACTCACTAATCCATTCGTTGTTTTCGGCAACGAAACTGATTTGTTCTTTTTATGAAAATACATTCGTAATTAATTGCACGCGCAACTGTCAAAAGCACGAAGCTTTTGTTGACACAGAAAGAACATTCGTACATTGTACGGAAACAATGCAAAGAGCTACGAATATTTTGTCACAAATTAAAAAGAAACGTCTCTCTGGTGGTTGCATGAAGGACTGACAGATCTACTTTATCGACTCAAATGTAATTGACAAAAAGCGCAATCACGTGGAATTGTCAAGCGTTTTTTTATTGTTTCAGTCATGGGGTTTGAACCTGACTATTTGGAAAGTGCTGATTCTTAATCCGTGGTTGATCTCACTAAGCCACACTGACTCGTGAGAACAATAATGATTAATGAGCATCAAGTTATAGCTCACGACAGCGCTTTGATTTTTATTTTGGGATAGATAATTTATTTCCGCTCATACCAGCAGCAACACCATCATACATGAGTACGGTATAAAAGAGAAACAGCGATTGGCTGGTCATCACGAAGTTCATTTCGTGCATTTTACAAAAAGGTGTAATGACAGCATTTCACCAGATAAAAAGCATTATGAATGTTTCATACAATATACGAGACATTTGTTCTATGTACAAAATCCATGTTTACGAAACGCGTGAAAGCTACTTTACGAAAATAAATTTTCAGTGTAGGGTCACCAAATGTGAATGGGATATTGTTGGTTGAAATTTATATGATTTTGGAGGAGAAACTCAAGTGGAAGCATGCAAACAAGCAATGTTGTATGAATTTCCTGTTGGTGGTGGTTGTTCATGATACATTTTTTTTCTCAAATTGCAGTTCAGTTGGTTTCAATTATTTTACCGTTTGAAAGTTTGCGGTGCTACGGAAAACGTACACTTTTCTTTTGAAGTCTCATCTTATTCGGCTGTTTTATAAATAGTGGGATTTGATCCTTAAGGATAAACTATGGTCAGCGTCAACCAATTATACAATAAGATTAAATTGTTTGATGATGAACATTAAGTAAAATGCCAGGATTAGCAGTAATGCCCCACGAACAGAAATGCATAGCGCTTGAGATGACCAGATTTTGTAGTTGTATTTGTATTAATTGCATACATTCATCCGACGGCAAGGTCTTAGGCGAATAAAACGAAACTGAACAAGTATAACACACTGCCCACAAATTGAAAATAAAATAAAATTAATACAGAAACGTTAGTAGAGATATTGAAATCGAAAAGACTCTAGTTTTCCTGGAACCATCGACTTATCGAATCGACAGCATTGTTTGATCCGTACTTTGTTCACCTCGGTGGATGACGTAATAGCTCTGTATATCACAGTACTCGTAGAGGGGCATAACGTTTGCATTACAAAAAGAGCTTCTTGTCGCTCAGGGTCGTCGACCGTTCGGGACCAGGTTCTTTCGATGCTCTGATTGTTGTCTAATAGTGCCAAGATGTTGCAGATGCCGCAACGGGCGTATCCGGCGTACGCAAAGTGCCGCACGATGTCCGTTTTCGACGCGGCGGGGTGTCGTTCTTTGAACGCGCACACTTGTGAACCGAGTTGCTTCACTGTTTATACCATCACGGTTAGAGTTCGATTGATAGAGCTGTCAAATTTTGTCTGCTGCCTCATGGGTTACTATGATTGATGCTGCATGGGTAGTTTTGTCAGTGCCGGTGAAGGTAAACCCATGAAAAATCGGCAATCTTTGTCCATTTTTTTTAAGGGCACGTTAGATTAAAACTTTCGTCTATCCACTAGTGATTCAATACCAAGTAGAGTACACCGATGTTCGTAAGGTGGAAGCCGTAAGTGATCGGACCACGGTAGAGTACGCAGAGCACATCCTTCAAATTTACGCTGCACTGACTCGATTCGTGAAATCAACACTGCATCATACGGTGACTAAACGACAGAAGCAAACTCCAAAATAGATCTTATCTGACTAACGAGCAATACAAGGATCACAAACAGAGATGGAAATCACTTGATATCTTTAAAATAAATCCAAGTTGGCGATTTGCTCGATCTACTGTTTCCGAATAGTGCATTTTGAATGTGAGTTGATACTCCAGCATTGCACCCGATTACTCAATTTAGTACAGTGCCATTTATAGCATAAAGACTGGACTCGGAAAAAATGAGACACACAAAAATGATCACCAAAATCTCATTTTAAATCGGATACTTCTCAAATTTTCAGGGATTAAATAACTATATATAAGCTATGTTTTTGCATAACTTATTTATTGAATTTTCTCCCCAAGCTGAATGCTCGTACATTTCTCCCAGTTTTTCTTCAAAACTTCATGTTTTCCGCTTTTCTTCAACTTCTTCTTCATTATCGCCCAAAACTTTTCGATCGGACGAAGTTCTGGTGTATTTGGCGGGTTCGCCTCCTTCGGGACCACATTAACGCCCTTCGCTTCGTACTCATCCATTACAGGCTTTGCGTAATGGCACGAAGCGAGATCTGGCCAGAACAGCGTGGGACCACGGCACTGTGGGACGAAACGCCAAAAACATGAACTTTTTACAATGACTCGTAAAAACGTATTCGTAACATTTTGGTGTCTTCAGATGAAAATTTTCAAAAAATATAACGCATTTAGAAGTGACAAATCTTAGTTCGCAGCTTCACCACAGGCGCCGCTGCAAACCTTTTTTTTATATGATGAGATAGAGAGTTAGTGTCTTCAAGAAAGTTGTAGATAGTTTTGATACAAATAACATTGCTGTGAACATCAACCTTCTATCTGCTCACTGTGCTGAGGTACGTGTTTTTTAAAATGATTATTTAATAAATGTGCAGTTTTAGGTCAAAATAATGGTCTACATAGTTGTACAAATAATCAAAATATAAATATTCTCTGTACTCACCTTACGTCTTAAACCTCTATGGGAGAAGTTATAGTAGTTTTATTGTGAAAAATATACGTTTTTCATAGCCCTTTAGCAGGCGGGGATGCAAGTGGATGCACATGAAACCTCATAGGATTCAAAATATAGGATGTATTATAGCATATTATGTTGGTTTAATGTGTATCCATGATTATCCCCAAGGGTGAACGTGTGTTCTATGAAGAAGCGAATAGACCATTAAAACTATCATAAATGCTAATATTCCCAATTGAGAACCCTATTATCGTTAAGAAACTGATCTAATTCTAGTATTTTTATTATATATTAAACATTATTCGAAACACGCTACTATTCAGGACCGATTCAAGGATATTATTTACCTAAATAAAGAAAAACATTTTTTAACCAATCAAAAAAGTTCTCAATGTTGTTCAGAAAAGTCATGGTCACAGAAGGCATTGCTCAAATGAGTGAAAAAGTGAATTATTCTTAGTTTGTATAACAATGGTTTATTAATGCATATCAAAAAATGAAACTTTTTTATTCATTAAGAGCCCAATTTCCAAAAATCTTTAGTCTTGATCGTCATCACTGCTTTCTTCCTCAAATTGATCTTTGAAAACCATCAGACCTTTAGCATCCTCAAAGAGTTCCATGTCAGGCTTGGAACAATCATTTCTCAAGCTTGTAAGGTACGGATCAGAAGACTCTAGGAGCCGGTACAATAAGTCTAGATTCACAGCTGAAGGAATAAAGGTATTTTTGCAAATAATAATAGTTTACCTCTTTATACCCTTGTTCCGACTTTTCTGCGCTTCTTCTGATAATTCGCCGATCGGAACCAAGAAATGTTCGATCACATGAGCACCATGGATCAAAATTTTGTGAACAGTCACCGGCATGTAGTACCAACCGTATTGTTTCACAATCTTCTTCGCTGTTTCCCGAGAGCACTCGTCAAACTTCTGAACGTTGATTTCCATGCCCGATGCCAGGGTTCCAGATTGATGGCACACCGTTATATAAGTTCCAAGTTTATCTTGGTAATCTTCTGGACTGACTTCTTTCTCGGGAGTCCAAAAAAGTTTATCTTCACGTGCAATGGTGAACTCAGCTGTTTTTCGGCGCTTGAGAATTTCACTACTTTCTTCGAAAGTCAGTGGTTTTCTGCCACACTTGCCTTTTAAAGCTGAAGTTGGAATTAAATTTATAATATTAGGTTGCAATTTGAACGGATTATTGAAGTATTCAGTCTGGCAGATACGGTGATCATTTCGGTAATGTTTAAGTGAAAATTTTTGGAAGTACTTGCACAGAGAAGAAACAGAACCACGAACTTCTGTAGCAACCTCTTCCATCATCTCACATACCAAATTCAATTTGTCTTTGTGTTCTCCATCGCAGTTTTTCCATATTAAATAGAGTTTTTTTATCAATCCCATCTGCAATATTAATAAGAGAAGCATACATTTCTCAACTCAACCAATTTTCTGTACCAGTAATATTGGGAATTGCGCACTGCATAAGTACGACTATAAGTGCGTAAATGCTAATAAAAGTACGCTTTTAGCGAATAAGTGCTAGGAAGACTCCAAGACGACTCATCGTAAAAACCCATTTTTATAAGCGATTCCGCACTTATGATGAGACCAGTTAGAAATGTAAAATACAATACAAACTCATTATCCATGTGAGGACTGAAATTAAGACACCTCTTTTGCTTTTTCATTACTTGTTATGTCAGCCATTTTCTGTACTTGAAACGCACTTTTATCAACACACGGTTTGCACGGTTTGCACTTTTTCACCTCATGATCCGCGATCCACAATCCACAGAGAATATTAGCATTTATGATAGTTTTAATGGTATATTCGCTACTTCATAGAACACACGTTCACCCTTGGGGATAATCATGGATACACATTAAACCAACACAATATGCTATAATACATCCTATATTTTGAATCCTATGAGGTTTCATGGGCATCCACTTGCATCCCCGCCTGCTAAAGGGCTATGAAAAACGTATATTTTTCACAATAAAACTACTATAACTTCTCCCATAAAGGTTTTAGACGTAAGGTGAGTACAGAGAAAATTTATATTTTGATTATTTGTACAACTTTGTAGACCATTGTTTTGACCTAAAACTGCACATTTATTAAATAATAACAAAAAACTAGTTTCCAAGGTCCGCCATTTTAAAAAAAACACGTACCTCAGCACAGTGAGCAGATAGAAGGTTAATGTTCTCAGCAATGTTATTTGTATCAAAACTATCTACAAGTTTGCCGAAGACACTAACTCTCTATCTCATCATTTAAAATGAATCAAGTTTGCAGCGGCACCTGTGGTGAAGCTGCGAACTATGATTTGTCACTTCTAAATGCGTTATATTTTTTGAAAATTTTCATCTGAAGACACCAAAATGTTACGAATACGTTTTTACAAGTTATTGTAAAAAGTTGATGTTTTTGGCGTTTCGTCCCACAGTGCACGGTGAGAGCGGAGGAAGGGCAGCAAGCGCTTCTGCATGCATTCTTCTCGATAAATCTGCCCATTTATGGTGCCGGTTGTAACGAACGGCTTGCTGTACCGTTCGCACTTGCAGATCGCCTGCCACAACAGGTACTTCTCCGCGAATTTGGCACCTTCCTGACCTTAAAAACACGTAGCCCAGCTCACTTCATGGTCTGCTGGACGAACCACTTCGACGAATTGACCTTTTTGGCCACGTCTCGGGTGGAAAGGTTCGGGTTATTTTTAAAGTACTGCCTTATCTTCCGCGCCTTTTCTGGGTATTCCATTTTCGGTTTTCGGCCGCTTCCAGCGCGGTGCTCCATGGTCTTTGCTCCTGGAACATCTTCACAACGCGGGACACGTTGGAATGGTGGATTCCAAGACTTTTGCCGATCCATCTATGCGACTGACCAGGATTATCGATCACCGCGCCCAAGATATGCTGACGTAGCTCTTCTTGTTCCGAATGCATCTTGAAAACTACTTGACAGATTGCGATAAAATTTTGCACACCTAAACATAACACTCTCTTATTGACCGATTCCAATTTTCTTAGAGGCATTCGACGAGGAAATTAATGTTTTTCTTTAATGCATTTACGGAAATGGCCATGATTTCCTGATACCAAGGATATTCCGGGTTTTCGAAGGGGACGTTTCACATATCGATTTTCTGGTGAAATTTTGTACAAGATGTCGTAAGAAATATGGTTTTTACAGACATATAAATTATTAATTTTCACGAAACGTAATTCATGTTTGTAAAAAATCGGTGAACGTAAACAGAGATTCCGGGTAAAATTATGTCTCCTGAAACTGACACATACGCAATTCGACGAAAGATGTGTTTGATTGAATTTATTTACTCGTCTCTTTCAACTCATTCTTATGTGATAAAAAACGCTTGCATGTGTCGGTCTCAGGGGATAGAAATTTAGATGAAATTTTGGTAGTGTGTAGTAAATAGGCAAAAAGCGGTAACATTTCTCAAGTGGTTGATATGTTGAATTCAAAAATCGGCCTTAAAATGGCTGAGATATTGCCATTTTCCTGGAACAGGTTCCTCTGAAGGTTTCTGGATGCAGCTAGATTTTTCTTTCATCCAAAACGACACCTCTTTCTTCTTCTTTTTTCATCACAAAGCTTTCCCTAAGCTTAAAGTGGACATTCGGACACATTGGCCACTCCCGAGGCTACCGGAATGTTTCTGGAGGAACCTGTAGCAGAGGTCAATTACATTTGAACGCCAAAACATGCCGTGCGACAGCTCTATCTTCATGATTTTTAGTTTTTTTTTATCTGATTGTTTTTTTTTTGGGATTCAACCGGGTACCCTGATGGTCCCTCTCATTCCCAAGAAATATATATATAATAGTGTAAATATTTGTGTAAATGAAAAATACTGCAAGCATTTGTATCTATTATATATGATCGTCATTCGGTTTATCCTGAAAGGCAAGAAATGCTGTAGAATGTTATATTTTAGAGTTCTGTGGTTCACCCTTGAGCACATTTTCGTTCGTTTTCGGCGATAGCAGCATTTCACCAAAATCTTGAATAGAGGTATTCTGAAAAAGTTTGTTAAATCTTTTGAAATTTTACAAAATTAACATTTTTACATATTAATTTACTGTTGCCATGGTGACTATTTACTGCTTGATGCTGATTTTGTAACAGCAATCCGCTTTTATTTTTACTGGTCTGACAGTTATTGCTTCTGAATTAGGAAAACACGGAATGCAAAACAATAACTAATGTTCATATCATTTATGAAGTCAAACCAAAAAAACAATATCGTCAAATATAATTATACTGTGAGTTATGATGAAGTAATGAACTGTAAAATCAGACACTAGCCAAATGACACACAGCGCTGCGTGACTCAGATCAGCTCAGATTTGGAAAAATGTCCATTTTAAAATCGGAAATAAAAGATACACTCAGTTATAAATGCAAACCCTTTCCACAGATTCCGTTGCATCACCTTGTATTCTAGGCACTTGATACTTCTAAATCATAAGAGAATAAGAAAGGATCAAAATGATAATTGGACATATAAGACATAATAATTAAAAGTATAAACATCTCTTCAGGTAAACATTATGAAACTATTTTAATGTTAATACATAAATCATGAAAACACAAGCAATGATAAAAATGGTAATGATGATTATAAAGATGAATGGTTATGGTAATGAATAAACAATGTCATATATGAAATGAAAATCACATTTGTGACGACTGCTGTTTTGTTGCAAACAAACTTGCCTATCCATTATGAACCACAAAACCCAGACAAGGTATGACAGCCATGAGAAAATATGAATTTCAAATCTCAAACCGTTCTACAATACCTGATGATCCGGAAGACCTGAAAGATATGAGAATGGAAAATTATGATATGATTTTCAGGTCGCATCTCCTCATTGTCAAAATGACAACATTGCCCAGGCTACGTCAACCAGCGTTTACATGTTTCAGCTGGCAGTCTTTTGTGACTGTATGACTCGTGGAGGCATGAGGTAGGAAAAAGTGAAGACCAGAGGTCGGTCGCACGCTCATTTGATGTTGTCAACTCACCATTTGACGCCCTGCTTGAGTTGCAACCCTGAAAAGATAAAAATACGATTCAAATTCACAACGCAACCATAAAACGTGGAACTGTTTACGACGGCCAATCGGGTTCAAACCAAGAGCTGAATTCCTGAAACTGAAAACTTCATTCATCAATCTGTCAAACATACTTTATCGACTCTAAAAGTGAAAAAAAAAAAAAAATCCATCGTCAGGATTCGAACCAAGTGTTGATATGAAGAGCAGTGTATGTAAGTACATGGTGGATTTACTTACTACGCTATTGATATTCTTGAATAGATTTTCGATTATTGAAGCTTATGACACAACTTTATATGAAAGGTGAAACAAAATTTCCTATGTTCAGTATCGCATCTGTCGTTTCAATCGTGGAACCATGAATAAGATAAATGGATGCATAACATTAGGCAAAAGTTCATTTCATGATATTTTCTTGATGAAAACTGAAACGGACTTATTTCCGTGTACCCACCGAGTCAGAGCAACTCTACCATGCATTGATATAGAAAAAGGATGGAATAGTTATGAAAAATTTTGGCATCCTTCTTTCCACTGAAAAACCTGATCAAGCTTGTCCACCCAAGAAGTTTTTTCACCAGTTCTGCCGATACAAAACCCACACTCAGGAGTCCCGAAAGCTTGTTCACACCCGGTGCATTCAAACCGAACAGTGATCCGTATTACCCGGATGGAATTCATGGGACTCCCGAGGACTGGTGGAGAAAAATTCAACGCAAGCATCACCGACAATGAAAAGGAGCGCGAAAGGGTCGAGTAAAAACCAGTTTTTCGGAAAATAAAAAATCACGCAAGGTAAATCTAAATATCAGTGCATCACACGTCCATCAAGGAACAGAGAAATAATGAATCGGAAACCTTTGAGGGATTTTCCGATGAACCTACCCAGCAGCCCGAAAACCACCAGCAGTTTGTCACTGTCATAGACGATCAAGCAAACACGCAGATAAGATCACTCTCCCTTCGGTAAGCTAAGGCGATGCCGAAACTCGTTCGTAGCTAACGGGTGGCAACTAAAATTTTGGATGTTTAGCGAAGCTTTCGTTTGATGTCGGAACTGGAGAGTTGTATGGCGTTGTGAACTTTGCGAATGCATCTCTTGATTCTACAAATCAACTGTTTGTAATTTGTGGAAATCCAGTTTTTTTTTGTACAACAAATAACTCAAAATAGTGGTGAAATCTTCGATTGAGCAATATTGAGGCAGATTTGCAAGCGGTGGTTTTTGAATACAAATGGGTATTCAGGAACGATTATGATGCATAATGCGATGACGCTCTATACTGCCAAAACACATATCGTCTATATGCATGATGTGTTTGTAGCGGGACAAAAACATTATGCAGATGGACAATACGTGTGACAAAAACTTATGTTTAAACTCAAATTTTATGTTTGTAGATGCAGTAGAACTATCCATGGAATAGTAAAGATCATTTCCGGGAATGTACAGTGTGTCTCACAATAGGTGTCACCTTATTTTAGTCTTGGTTTATTTCAGCTGGGTAATTTTAACAGCGGAATTGATTATGCCCGTTTTGAGTGAATTTTTTTACAGCTCATCGCTGGAGATATAATGGCAATTCCATTTGTTTATATTCATCAGATACCATGGGAGTCCTACGGGAGTAAGTTTAAAAATATCACTTTCAAAAGCTGCGACGTATCAAATATTCAAAAGCCTTAAGCAGTTCGGAGTAAGTAAAGGGCGATACGGTCAAAATTTGGTCAATATCAACTTGACGTATTTCTTTCAATTTTGCATTTAAAAAACTTGAACACCCCTCATTTTAAAGGTGTGTGTGTAGAATGTTGCTCCTATTTTGATTTTGGAATTCACCCTTCAGTTGTCAAAATGCCGTCCAAGCAAGAAGAGCAGCGTATCAAAATTTTGCTCGCGCATCGCGAAAATCCGAGCTACTCGCACGCAAAGTTGGCAAAATCGCTAAAAGTTGCCAAATCAACCGTTACAAATGTAATTAAAGTGTTTGGGGAACGTTTGTCGACAGCCAGGAAGTCTGGATCGAGGGGAAATCGAAAACCAGAAGCCGCTGAGACGACAAAGAGAGTTGCCGGTAGTTTCAAGCGAAACCCTAACCTATCTCTCCGAGATGCCGCAAATAAGCTGGGTGTATCGTCTACAACCGTGCATCGAGCCAAAAAACGAGCCGGACTATCGACTTACAAGAAGGTAGTGACTCCAAATCGCGATGATAAACAAAATACGACGGCCAAAGCGCGATCCCGGAGGCTGTACACGACGATGCTGACGAAGTTTGACTGCGTGGTAATGGACGACGAAACCTACGTCAAAGCCGACTACAAGCAGCTTCCGGGACAGGAGTTTTATACGGCAAAAGGAAGGGGAAAGGTAGCAGATATTTTCAAGCACACGAAACTGTCAAAGTTCGCAAAGAAATATCTGGTTTGGCAAGCCATCTGTACCTGTGGCTTGAAAAGCAGCATTTTCATAGCTTCCGGGACTGTCAACCAAAAAATTTACGTGAAAGAGTGTTTGAATAAACGTCTGCTGCCTTTCCTGAAGAAACACGGTTGTTCCGTACTGTTTTGGCCGGATTTGGCATCTTGCCATTACGGTAAAAAGGCCATGGAGTGGTACGCCGCCAACAACGTGCAGGTGGTTCCCAAGGACAAGAACCCTCCCAACACGCCAGAGCTCCGCCCAATTGAGAAATACTGGGCTATTGTCAAGCGGAACCTAAAGAAAACCAAAAAAACTGCTAAGGACGAGCAGCAGTTCAAGGCAAACTGGCTTTCTGCGGCGAAGAAGGTGGACAAGGTGGCTGTACAAAATCTGATGGCAGGGGTCAAGCGTAAGGCCCGGCAATTCGGATTTGGAAAAGCGGAAGCCTAACTGAATATTTTTCCTGAATTTTATACTAATTGAACTTGAAAATGAAATTTAATTTGATTTTTTAAATAAACGATTTCACCAATTTACACGCGTTTTCCCTTGACCAAATTTTGACCGTATCACCCTTTAAGCGTTTAAAACGATTCAAGGAAACTAGAAATTCCCGCATCCAACAAAAAGGCGGTGCCAGACGAGCTTCCAGAACGAAGAAAACGATCAAAGGTGTGAGGAAGCGGATAAGCAGTATCTGGCCGTAAATTGAGCAAACAATTTCAAATGTCCCCTGTTTTTATGAGCAGGCTCCTGAGACATGATCTAGAATGCAAGCCGTACAAGAAACAACGGATTCACGAGTAGCCGGAGCGTCAAAAGTAAGCCAGGGTCCTAAGAAGCAGAAGTCTTTTAGTTTGGCACGGTGACTACGAGATTTTATTTTCGGATAAAAAGGGCATTCATAATCAACGGAATGATCGTGTGTATAGCAAAAGTCTTGCCAATATTCCAAGAGATAAACTAGCTGTAGAACGCTATCAGAATGTTTCAAAAATCATGGTATGGGGCACCGTTTCACGTAAAGGAAAGCTTCTTTTTCTTTTCGTAGAGACAAAACGACAGATTCAAATTGCATTAAAATGGTTTATTTCTGTAGCATGTATCTTTCAAATGAAAAACCAATGCTATGACTTCGTTAATTTGTTTTAGTGACACTTATAGTACGACGCCGAAAGTGGGAAGAAACTTTCGTCGCCCAAAACAAAACAGTTTTGAGAATATTTTTGTATCCAGTGGTATAGGGATTTCAGTGTACAAATTTGTTTCGCAGTGTATTCCGGGACTCTTGTCTTTTTTACCACTTTATTCCGATTCCGGGTCAATGTTTTGCAGATTTGCTTGTGAAAACAGTTTTTTTGTGGAATCCCGTTGGCTCAGTGAATCCTTGTTGTTGAAGGCACGAGAACGAAGTCCTTTTCCGTCTATAATTTTAACTGATCTTCAATATCCTTTGCTTGCATGCAGTTGTTGGAGATTCTAGGATATGATAAACAGTCAAAGCCACAATGTTTTGCTTTTAAAATGTTGTACCATACACTTTTTAGCAAGATTTCTGTGCAGATCGTAAAACTTTACAACGCAATCCGCGAATTCTCCAGATTTGGTTTTCAGTGACTACTGGCTGTTCGAAGACCTCAAAAGTGTGCTCGTAAGTAAAAAAATTCGCTCGAACGTAAAGGTTATCGCTTAAACTGAGGGTATATTGGAGCAAGAGATAAATCATTCTTCAAATAAGGCCGTTAAATGCAAGAGTGACGCTGGAATGATTGTGTTGATTTACAATGATGAAAAAAAAAAACAATTCTGAACGATAGGTAAGCCTTGTTTTCTTGGTTATGCGCGGGGGTTTTTAGCCCATATGATATATTCTTGGCACACGCCATACCAGGCCCTAAAAGAGGACTAGTAGTTTAATAGTCCGTTCAATGAACTGACTAAACTGTACAGAGCACTTTGAATCGATGCATTGCAAATCAATATTCTTAGCTCTTTTATTTTTTGAAAAATTTACTGGGAACAACTCTTTCACTCATCGGTTTACTTTGTCTCAATCAATATTTTTTTGATCGCCTGCATTGCTGAAAGCATTCGTATTCTTATACCAGTTTTGATTTTCTGAGTTCAATGGAATGGAAGCTTCTAATACTCTCGAAAACTGCAGCAGCTTTGTTCTCACTTTGATGGATCCAGATAATCTGCATTTGTACTTCTTTCGACTAAATATCCCTTGCCCACTAGCACTGGCACATTTGCATGTAAAACTGCAATCCACTCATGTATCAAAGTGTAACATTCGATTTGGGAATTGCACAGATGGGCAGCCACAGTTGATGTTGATTGTTTGCGAAAATTGTTTATTTTCCATTGCATATTCCTCATTGGCTGAACTTACATGCACCAGATTCCCACACCAATACCTGATGACTTTAAGGTTTATATTCCAGATAAGAGAAGACCGATGGAATGCTGAAACGTGTCAGACCACTAGCACATTCTCACGTATGAACTCTCCTAACAACACCCGGTGTGCATTCATTTTCATGCAACCTTGGCTTCCTACCTTGCTGCATGCTTACATTAGCTTTTTATTAATTAAAAATTTTCACCCTGTTGATTCTGCAGCACTGAACCGACCGGCAGGAACCACAAGTATTTCAACCACCCATCGTCGATTTCTGTAGGGTTTCCAGAACAAGCTTGTATCGTTTGAATGGGTGAGATTTTTCGCATGAGAAGTATGATGAAATTCAAAGCATAACCAAACAGATGCCTAGTCGGTCGGTACAACAACGTGATAAGCTTCAAGTGGCCACTTGAGCTAGTCCTTACTGGCACGCGGTAGATATTCTACAGTTGATGGGTTCGAGTGGAAATGTTCAAGTACTGATGCCACATTGCGGCAGATATTCGTATGGCGTATTACGTTATTGAGAAAACATGTTTACATAACTTCATGCATAAAGCAATAAGTATCGAAAAATCAAATCAATGGGTTATTTTTACGCAGTTTCTTCATCGATCACGCAATCAACGTTCATTTCAAATGTTTCTTAGTTGGTAGTATCGCCACTTGTGGCACCCTTAGTCGATTTTCTTACGTTTGACATTGGAACACCACTTCCATCTATTTAGCTTTATCACCGATCACTGTGTGCTCAACAGATGGCACTAGCGTTTTAGTGATGACGATTTGTAATGGAAAATAATCAATATGTTATGTCTATTTGTATGTGAGATATATGTAAATAAATGAATGCAGATAGGTTAACATAAAAATATAATCATAGTAATTTAAATCTTACGGTGTTACACACTTTGATGATAATTGCTGATGCTGCTGATCGAAAGTTGTGAAGAAAATATGTAAAATTAACAATTTAAAAATACGTTTCTCTTCAACAGAGTAAAGAAGGGGACAAAATTTTTTGCATAGATTTTGTGGACAAAAGTTTCAAGTTTCTGCTTACGTGTTCCGTTTTTTACAAATATTTGCAACGTTCCGTTTTTTGCAACTTCCGTTTTTTGCAAATATTTGTAAAAGGGAGTAAGATGTCTTGAAATTTTTGTTTGTTACACTTCAACTTCTATAAAACTGATGCTGCTGATCGAAAGTAGCAATTATATTTTCCAGTAAAAATTTGCATCATGTAATGCCCTAAACATTATTTTAAGAATGTTTTCAAATTCAAATTGAGCATGAGCATGAGCATGATTGACCACCCACGGATGCAATTTTGTTATTGCCAGATCAGCTGTATTTGCACAAAGAACCAACATATGATGTTTGGAACTAACATACATCTTCAATGTGTAAAAACTGGTGACCCATTATAAAGCAATACTGGCGCCGGCCGTGTCCGAATGCAGGTCAAGTAAGGAATGGGAAGAGACGTGTTGACATGATACTCGCTTTTTAGGAAGCCGTGAAATCCTCTGCACTTCCACGAGAAATCACTGGGATGTTGGATAGTTATGGATAGGTTAGCAGCTGGGTTCGTTTTGGTTAACGATACGCTGAAAATTTGTAGCACTTTTCACGAAAAGCAATGGGCCGCTCCAATGTTATTGAAAAGAGACGAGCATAACTAAAAACAAAACAAAACAAAATAGACAATATAGAATAAAACGGGATATAAGATATTGTCTTCAAAATATGGTAGAAATAAATTATTTGTTGCTTTGCAAACCAGCTCTCCTCGATATCCTAGATGGCCAAGTCCTGCTGGACTACAGCTGCTGCCGTCGGCTCTCGTCCACATAAACCCGGCCGTCGCCGACGTGTCGGAAACCTTCCGGTAGCAACATGATATCTGTGTCTAATACACTCTTCTTGCACTGATTAATTTACAAACTTATCCTGAACACCGAATGAAAATTCACTTTGGCACGGTTGTGGTATTTTCTTCTAAAATCTAGTTCTAGATACTGGCACTTGGTTGCAGGAAATATCTTCCCCCACAATACCCGCGAACGACGACATTAGCAATACACAATAGCGCAATTGAATGTATGCAGTTTTTTTTTTTCTAATGAATCGCGAGCACGGCGCGATCCCGCGACACGCAACACTCTTCCAACAATAGCTAGCAATTATGTTTTCCAGTAAAAATGTGCATCATGTAATGCCCTGAACATTATTTTTAGAATGTTTTCAAATTCAAATTGAATTGAAAAAAAAAATAAAGAAAAACCACCTTTTTTCAGACCTGGGTGCATAGAGAGGGTGCTCAGAGAGGATAGTAAGAGAAACTTTTATGAAACGATATGTTGATGAGATATACACAGATAAAAAGAAACACTGAATTTTCTGTGTTATCTAATGCACATAGAGGGAATGCTAGATTTGGCAGAAAATAATGGGACATTTCATGTAAATTTAGGCCAGATAACGCCTAAATCTAGCCTGTTGTATGGAAGATTGCAAACAATATCGTTGTTTACGCTCCTTTGGCTTGGAATTACACGGGGGGGAATTTTACGCGCTTGTTAAAATTAATAATTGTTTTCTGTGTAGGTAAAGATTCTGCAACAAAGTTTAGATCTCATTTTTTAGATTAAATCTTCCAAAGACATCGTAAGTCTAACGCTAATGATTTTTAAGTTATCGATTTTTGTCATGAAATTTGACCAATCAGTAAAACGCTGCAAATTCAACGGAAGAATGGAGTACCACCAAGAATGTTCCATTCGTTTCAAAGGACATGAGCCATCATAATAAGCATTAGCATTAGCATTAGCATTAGCATTAGCATTAGCATTAGCATTAGCATTAGCATTAGCAATAGCATTAGCATTAGCATTAGCATTAGCATTAGCATTAGCATTAGCATTAGCATTAGCATTAGCATTAGCATTAGCATTAGCATTAGCATTAGCATTAGGATTAGCATTAGCATTAGCATTAGCATTAGCATTAGCATTAGCATTAGCATTAGCATTAGCATTAGCATTAGCATTAGCATTAGCATTAGCATTAGCATTAGCATTAGCATTAGCATTAGCATTAGCATTGGCATTAGCATTAGCATTAGCATTAGCATTAGCATTAGCATTAGCATTAGCATTAGCATTAGCATTAGCATTAGCATTAGCATTAGCATTAGCATTAGCATTGGCATTAGCATTAGCATTAGCATTAGCATTAGCATTAGCATTAGCATTAGCATTAGCATTAGCATTAGCATTAGCATTAGCATTAGCATTAGCATTAGCATTAGCATTAGCATTAGCATTAGCATTAGCATTAGCATTAGCATTGGCATTAGCATTAGCATTAGCATTAGCATTAGCATTAGCATTAGCATTAGCATTAGCATTAGCATTAGCATTAGCATTAGCATTAGCATTAGCATTAGCATTAGCATTAGCATTAGCATTAGCATTAGCATTAGCATTAGCATTAGCATTAGCATTAGCATTAGCATTAGCATTAGCATTAGCATTAGCATTAGCATTAGCATTAGCATTAGCATTAGCATTAGTATTAGCATTAGCATTAGCATTAGCATTAGCATTAGCATTAGCATTAGCATTAGCATTAGCATTAGCATTAGCATTAGCATTAGCATTAGCATTAGCATTAGCATTAGCATTAGCATTAGCATTAGCATTAGCATTAGCATTAGCATTAGCATTAGCGTTTAAAGAACGGCACACCGCCACGTTGAAAACGGACATCGTGTGGCACTTTGTGGACGCCCGATACGCCCGTTCCGTCATCTTTAACATCTTGGAAAGAAAACCCGGTTCAGTGAAACATGAACATACATGTTAGGAAGCGGAAGTCGCGTCCAATGGTTTCGGAGCTGCAGGCAATGACGCAGCGGCATCGGCTAAATAAGATGGTCAACTAGATTTCCCCGGTGAATCGCGACGTGGCGGTGGTGATGGACGACAAGACCTATCTTACCCTGGATGGCAACGACTGGCGCGACACTTCGTATTTTACTTCCCCCACGAAGGAAGTGAGCAGGTGTAGTTCATTTCCCACACCAAGTTCCCCAAAAAGGTGCTTCTGTGGCTGACAATCAGCGAGAAGGGGATGTCAAAGCTGCTCTTCTTTCACTCCGGACTGGCAGTGAACGGGTATTTTTTTTTCTTTAGTTATAGATTAACGAGTATTAAAAATAGTACGAAATGCCTGCCGCAAGTTGCGTCATTCATTTTGCAAGTAAGCTTGTATAGTTACCTTCCATGGGAAATTTATCAAAAGCAATTATCTGTCTTAGCTTTTTTTATCACCATCCAAAATCACCGCCGTCCATATGCAACCGTTATAACTGATCTGCCCATAATCCATCCTCACTGCCTTTTGACAACTAGATTCTGATTCTATATCCTGTTTGGTTATGTACTGGCCACAAAAGATCCAAATCCTCCAGCGATCTGGACCATAGGGCCCTTGTATCGCTTCAACAGAGACTTCTGCACTTTGGACGTATCCAGTCCCTCCCGTTCCTTGGCTCTCTAAACGACAGAATTGGACAGATTCAACTTTTTGGCCACCTCCCTGACTGAAGCATTGGGATAGCGCTAAACGCTTTCATGACACGCTTGTGATCATGATCACCGATAGAACATCCACTCTCACCACATTTCTCCTTTCGTTCGTGGCTCAAACTTTCTTAAATAACGATTTATCACACAACTCACTGTGAATTGCACGATTCCGAGTTGTTTTCCGATGTCCCGATGAGAAAGTTGAGGACTTTCCAGGTGTCGATCGATTCGGGACGTTGTTTTTTGGGTGACGCCATTTCTTCCAACTTTCGAAAAACTGACAGCGATAAACAAAAAAAAAAATCACTCTAAACCAAATATTCAATAGAAAATACGCAATCGGTAATTATATACAGCGTTTATGTCGTGATGCAATTTGATGTGGGACACCCTTTAGTCTCAAACATCATCTATTGGTTTTCTGTGTAATTACAACTGATCTGGCTATAACGGAGTAGAGTTCAATTCAAAGTAAATCTGGACGCACGGTTTAATACACCACCAAGGAACGCGGTGGTTGGAACAAAAAATGTTTGACAGGCATTTGTTAATGTTTCATTGACAAAGAAATTTGTGAAAAGTTTTTCTCGATTGATCAACGCATCTTGAAATTACGGATCAAGAAAATTAATTGTGCAAAAACATCAAGAGAATCCTTGGTGGTCTGCCATTGAAAATAGCAAAAGTGATACATTTTCCAAAGTCAACGATGTGTCTTGTAGTCAAACATTACATGGATATTCTGAGCTTTCACTCCATTAAAAGTTGCAAATCATCGCGCAAAACAGTGGCAAACACGAAGACATCTTTCAATGTATTCCAGGACAGACCTAGAATACTCTCAGTATGATTGGTCTTTTCGCTAGTAAAATGGACCACTTGAGTAGCTGACTATTCGCAGAAATGTTGTTGGAATTTGAGTGACTTACCTTGGACGGCTGCAGCAGCGTCCCAAACTAGACAAACCTTTCCTGGCTTTTTGGAATTCAGCACCACATTTAGGGGAAGATACCATACCTTCCCTGGTTCGGATCCCATCAGCTCGGTGTGTGTAGCGATGTGTGCGTAGCCTTTCAGAAATATTCGCCTAATTGCTTCTCAACGTTCTGTTTCAGTTCCGGATTTTTCTTCAACTTCCGCTCAAAACTCTTCATGCGTTTCAGTGCCTTCGGAAAACTTTCTGGCAGTTGCGGTTCATCGTTCCACCACAAAAGGCCAGTCTCGAAGCGCTCACCTATCCGAACAGTGGTTCGTTCTAGTAGCTCTCTGGCTCTACAGTCCTCTGCTGACTCCGGCAGCGCCTAAACAACCAAATCGGATTCTTTCAGCATAAAATACCTTCGAAGAAGTTCTTGCAAATCTAGGTCCGTTGTTTTATGGCAGTATGGTGACCAGTGAACCCAGTGTTGGTATTGTCGCAGCCTTCAGGACCGTAAATTGTCCAGCCAAGCTTTGTGCGAACAGCGATGGGCTCTCCAGAATTACCAATGCGTGACTCTAGAGATGCATACACATGAAGATGTTCCAAACCATTGAGGATTTTTGGGGAACCATTTAAACAATCCGCAACTGGTAATCCATAAGCTTGTTTCAATCGGGCTACGACCTCAGCAAATCGATTTTTTTGTTCTGGGAGTTGAAGTTCTTGAACAGTGTGCACATTTCGCACCACAAATCTTTCCGATGATTCACTCACCGAAATAAATACATCGACGCATCTCGAATCTCGCTCCAGGCAGCTCATTCCTGCAGTCCACTTTACCAGAATTAGTTCCCATGTTCCATTTAGTTTCATTTGTTCGGCGATTGTGCTCTTCATCAAAGAATAAGACGACCCTTCGTCTACAAACGCGACCACGTCTCGAGAGCGCCGCTCGTGGTGCAGCTTGATCGGAACCGTCCTGAAAATGACGGGATGGTTAACCGAGTCATGCACGTTACAAATCGATGATAGCGGCGCCGACGAATTCGGTGGGTGGAGAGTGGAATGATGACCAAATTTTGTTTCAGGGAACGATTCAGCGAAGCTACCCATGTTTATTTAGGGTGCAACGCATCTATCGTAAAAGTGGCGCTAAGAACAAGGAACTGTGGAGTAAGGTGTTGAGGTACGTGAAAAGCAACCCAGGTGTCGCATACTTGATTTGGCAAAAATATACGATTTCAACTTTTCCACCATGCGAAACATCCTTTCAAGAAAAGGATTTAAATCTTTTTGTGCCAGTAAACATCCGAATCGTTCCCTGAAACAAAATATAGTCATCATTCCACACTCGAGTACGAACGAGTTTTGACGAAATTTGATGGCTGTTTTTTAACGGATAGTGAAACGTATGTCAAACGTATGATTATAAACAAATTCCCGGACAAAAATTGTATCTGGCAACTATTTGTGGGCGTGTTCCTTCTAGGTATACATTTGTTTTTGATGATAAGCTTGTTTGGAAACTAATGATTTGGCAAGGAATCTGCAGTTGTGGCCATAAAACCAAAGTTTTCATTACATCTCACACAATGAAGCCGAAGGTTTACATTGAAGAGTGTCTGAAAAAGCGGATTTGACCCTTCAATCGCCAACACAAGACCAACGGATCTAACCAGGTGCCACTACTCTAAGGAGGTACTAGAAGAGTATGCTGCGAACAATGTTAAATTCGTCGAAAAAGAGATTAATTCTCCGAATTGCCCTAAGTTTAGACTGATCGAAATATATTGGGCAATTGTCAAGCGAAAGCTTCGAGGATGCGATAAAAAAGTGACAAATGCACAACAAATGCGTTCAAAGTGGAATAAGTTTACCGGTACAGTGTCACCAGCGACTATGCAGATCATGATGGCATCGATCACAAATAAGGTGCGCCAGTTTGTTCGAAAGAGTGAAATGTAATAACTTGTTATAAAGGGTGTTCCGATCAAAATTTGGTCAAAAAGTAATGTGTGTGGGTCGATCAAAGTTTTCTATTAATAATTCAAATTATTTTTCTATTTCAAGTTCAGTTAATACAAAATACAGAATGCGAATAGCCGTTCAACACCTGACATAAGATTTTGAACAGTCTCCTTGTCCACTTTGTTCGCCGCAGAACGCAAGTTTGCCTTGAACTGTGTCTCACTTACAACAGCTTTCTGAGTCTTCTTAATGTTCCGCTTGACGATGGCCCAATATTGTTCGATTGAGTGGAGCTCTGGCGTATTGGGAGGGATCTTGTCCTTGGGCACCACTTGAATGTTGTTGGCAGCATACCACTCCATGGCCTTTTTTCCGTAATGGCAAAATGCCAAATCCGGCCAAAATAGGACGGAACAATTGTGTCGCTTCAGGAAAGGCACTTGACGTTTTTGTAGGCACTCGCTCAGATAAATCTACTGGTTGACGGTTCCGATCGCAATGTAAACGTTGCTCTTCACGCCACTAGTACAGATGACCTGCCACACGAAGTATTTCTTCACGAACTTTGACAGTTTAATGTGCTAGAAAATATCTGCCAACTTTCTCCGTCCGGCTGCCGTATAAAATTTCTGTCCAGGAAGCTGTTTAAAGTCTGCCTTAACGTAAGTTTCATTCGTCAGATAGTCGTGTGTAACTTTCGCAATCGTGCTTTGGCCGGCGCGTTTTGTTTATCGTCGCGATTTGGAGCCACCACTTTCTTGTAAGTCGACAGTCCAGCTCGTTTTTAAGCTCTTTCCACGGCTGAAGGCGCCACTCTCAGCTTCTTTGCGACAACTCGGACGGAGAGGTTTGGGTTCCGCTCGAAACAGCGGGCAACTCTTTTTGTCGTCGCTTTGGCCTCCGGCTTTCGATTTCCCCCAATCCAGCTTTCCTGGCTGTCGACAATCGTTCACCGCACACTTTCAATACGTTGGTAACAGTTGAGTTAGCCACATTCAACAATTTTGCCAACTTGGCGTGAGAGTAGTTTGGATTATCGCCATGCACGTGCAAAATTTTGATGCGTTGCTTCTCTTCCTTCGACGACATTTTGATAACTGAAGTGCTAATCTCAAAATCAAAATAGAGGCATGATGCTACACGTACACATCTTCAAAATGAGGGGTGTGCAAAATTTGTTAATGCTCGATGAACGGAAATGTGTCAAGGCTGTTTGACGTTTTGATCAACACTGTATGTCGTTTAATTCCTGATTTATGATCACTTGAATGCGTCAAAGTTTACTTTGAATCGAGCTTTTGCAACCTCGTCAGTCATGCTCATGCTCATACTCATTTTAAAAAAGATAACACCCTAGGAACGTTATCAAGTGCAGCAATGATGACTTTTTATAATTTTGCTTCAGTCTATAACTATCAATTGTGGAAGTCTAAACTGCTTATGAATAAAAAAAACATAATAATGTCAATATGGTTTTGTCGATTGTTTTTCAATTGATGACATATTTCGTACATAGCCAGAAAGAAGGAGCTAAATATCCTGACGTAACCACTTTTGAAACAGGTAAACATCCAACTAAAACTTACAAGAAGCAAAACCATCCAATACTTCATCCCAATCACAAATGATTAAGCATATCAGCTCCGGGAAACATCACATTAACATCCTTTAACATAGCAGTGCATTCAAGAGAAGGAACGTGCCAAATGAAGATTTCTCTTTGACAACCATTACTCCAATCATGTCGGAAAACTGCCTTGTCATCTACAAAATATGCGATGACTCTTTTCTCGTGAGCACACTGCGCGACAAAATTTTGCTTTCTCCGACGCCTTTTTCGACAGCGACAAGGCTGTGGCACTTTTGCTCAGTAGAACAACTTCTTACTGGCTCGAAAGCGTGAGCTAGCATGAATTTCCACTCAGAAAGCCCGGAATGGGGTAGTCCGTGATCAAATTCACTGCTCGCAGGCATGTTTAAATTTTACACTATTCCACTTGTTCGCAGCAAAATATTTCGCTGAGATTTCAAAATCACACTTCCCGAAAATGATCCCATTCCAGTGCGGATACGGTGCAAAGGTCGGAACACCATGAATGTAAAATTACCCTCGACCTCGGTCATCACGGTGTGGTGAAGCCAAACATTTGCACTTTTTCTCTGTTTGTTTTTGTGCATTAATTAACTTTTTTTTTCCCGGATAGTCCGCAACCTATTCTAGACGAATATATCAAATGGTCGTATATTCAGTGATCGGTTATCATTACTGTCTTGTTAAGGATAATACGAGTCATACAAAGTTTTTGGTTTTTAAGGAGGGTATTAGTAAATCGTTCGCTTGATGTATATAAGGACTTTTTGAAATACAGGCCCAGAAATTCTCTGACTAGACGCTCCTTCGGGGACAAACGAACCGTGCAAAGACCCAAAGATACCGAACGACAGTGAACAAATTTGTAACAACATCCACCGTCCTGCTGCTGGTTGGTGGTTTTTAGAAAGCGTAAATGAGGTTGAAGTTGAAGGAAAGCGAAAGCGAGCTAATTAATTTCAGATTGATTTTTCCTTTGGTTTGCTATGCTACCTTTAAAAAATGACCGTAAGCTCAAGAATAATGAGCAAATTTGTTAGGCAAAAGAACTGGTGACTTGTTGTTGGTTTTCCGAGAAAGTTTTGACTTGAATGCTTGAGGGAAATGTTGAATTTGTTTCACTTTTTGACGTGGAAGATGAAATTCAACTCGAGCTGAAGAGTACACAGCTACAATATTTTATGCTGTTTCCTATAATTATATCAAGTCACCTTGCATGTATGAATGAGCAGCATGATCTTACAACGCAAATTGGAAATACTTTGGGGTTGCTTTACATGAGGTTTGTTTATCTGATCTTTTAGGGTAGCATTGTCCAATTGTTCAGGTGCTCAAAAATCAAATATCCCGTCCATATATTCGCGATGTGGTAAGTCATGTGAAAGGTGATAACAAATCTTCAGCAAATATACAACGAATTTGTATGACTAATCAAATTTGTTGATCAACCATAGAGTGCGTCATGGAAAAAGAAAATTTGAAAAATTTACAAACCTTGTACACTTGTAACGTTTTTGATCAACTTGAAATCGTGAACAATTTACTAACAGTAACTAAAACTCAATCATTCAAACCACATTGCCAATAAATACGGAGATTTTCTTTTCTGTCCGTTGACAGTGTTATCTTACTCAGTTCAATAGCCGTATGAAAAAATTCATCGACGGAAATGTAAACGAATTCAATAAATGATACTGTGAAAAAGCTACATGCAAAACATTTTGCGAAACGGTTGATTCTTTTTTGTCACATGCATCTAAACATCAAGAAACGTGCATCAGAATGATGACAAGTGGAGGTGCTTGCTAAAAGTTATCATCTTTCTGTAGAGGCGCTCTACATCGAGTGCTCTTGGCAAGCTTGTGTAATGGAATCAAGTTTCGCGAAAAAGTACGCCAGACGACAAGATATTTACGTCTCCAACAGATGGGTGCTCGCTCAACTGCTGAGATGTTGTTCAGAGGAGTAAAAAGAGGCTGAAAACTTTCCGTTAGATGTTACCTCACGTTTACCCGACGAACGTTTTTTTCGTAATATTAAGTTGTGGGAGTGAATGTTTCTTCTGGTGCTGGTGCAAGTTATTCATATTTTTATCTATACATTTATTTGCATTTCAAGAACAATGGTTTAATCTTCCGGGTTCTTTGAAGTTCTTTGGATTTTTATTTTGGATCATGCAGTTTTAGAAAAATCATGTAAATTTAAGTCGAACTGGACGCATATAAGAAGAACATTCCATAAGAGAAAAATTAAAGTTAGTTCTCAAAAGTGTAAGACCTTTCAATGTTGATACGATATTGTATATGCCACTAGCGGAACCCGGCGCGAGCGCTGCTACGCTTGTAACTACAGTATGTAAAAAAAGTTTATCCACCCCTTCTCACTTGGCGCATTTGCTTCAAATAATCCACCAAAACATTGAAAAACGATTTTTAATATTAAGTTTATTTCTCAAGAGATAAAATGAAAGTCAAATAATGATAATTTGATGTAAACTCACGAACTGTTCGTGTCTGAGACCAAATATATAAGAAAACGATAAAAAATAATGCAAAAAATAATGTCTATCCACTATAATCCTGAAAATCATTCAATATTTCTTGTAACCTCCCTTTGACATCGTCGTGGCATTGACTGAACAAGCTTAGCAGTCGTTTCTGGTGCGATTTTGTCCCATTCAGTTACAACAACTTGTCGTAATTGCTGAATGCTTGATGATTTGTGTTCCTGAACCTTAATTTTCAAAATAGACCAGAGATGCTCTATTGGATTAAGGTCAGGAGACTGTGCTGGCCACTCCAAAACATTGATTTTTTTTCCTTATACCATTGGGATACCAGCTTCGATGTGTGCTTTGGATCCCCATCCCCATCCCCATCCCCTTCTTGCTGGAACGTGTATCTCCGGCCCAGCTTCAGTTTTTGTGCACTTGCTGAAAGTTTTCGTTTCAGTGTGTCCATATAAACCTCCTTTGTCATTATTCCGTCAATGAATTCGAGTTCTCCAACGCCAGACGAAGCCATCGAGCCCCAAACCATGACTCTACCTGCACAGAAAATGATAAAAGCTCGTTAAGTAAGTTGAAAATTAATGATGTTGCAATAACTCACCTCCACCATGTTTGACTGTAGGCTATAAACAATGGGTTTTCAAACTTTCACCGGTTCTGCGCCATTTTCGTGTGATACCATCAGACCCAAATAGCATTATTTTAGTCTCCTTCTGACCAAATGGCCTTTATTAATATGATCTCGAGCCCACTTCAATCGTTTTTTAATGTGTTTCACTGACAACCATGGTTTCATAATTGCCACTCTACCCTTCAGACCTTGTAGATACAATCGATTTCGGATTGTTTGAGGTGTCACATGGATAGAAAATTCACTCACAACTTGCTTTGCAATTTTTGGAGCTGACAAACCTCGATCTTGTTCCGCCTTTCTGACGATAGCCCTGTCAATCCGGGAACTTGTCTTCGCCGGTCACCCTGATCGCTTTTCTGGTGTGATAGAACCATTCTTTTTGTACTTCTGAACAATTTTGGCAACCGTATCTTTACGTATCTGAACGATATTATTTTGCCGCACTTGTGATGCTCTATGATAAGTTTTCGGATACTCAGCGAAATTTGTGCGTTTTTTGGCATTTCGAAACACGAAAACTCAAATTTGAATCACGAAAGCTTCTACACTACGAAAGGATAACTGTATGCAATGTTTACATTCGAAAAGGTGACAGGAACCGCTCAATACACGGCAAAATGGTACTAAGCATGTTTGGGTGGATAAACTTTTTTTGCATGCTTTACTTCCCTTTTCTGTTGATCTTGGCGTAGATTTTCATGAGCAAGATTAATTCAAATATATTTAATGGTATAATGATAGGTACCATATAATAGACCAAACGCATAACATCACTCATTTTATCAACTTATATTTGAATCGATAACAGGAAAATTGTAAATTTGAAGCAGGGGTGGATATACTTATTTTACATACTGTACAAGAATAAAAACTCAATAAAACTAGCACGTTTATGGTTGTTTTTTGGAATGAGTTTTTTTTTTGAGTAAGCAGGGGTTCTAACTTCTATCAGAACATGCTTCTTACCCAAGTAATACACGTTTTGTGTTTTAGTAACCTGGATATTGTAACTGATTTCAGTCTTTGTAGGAAATGAATAGAGGTGATTTTCTATTTTCCGACGTTTCGGCGTATTTTATTTCGCCTTCTTCTAGGTATTATAGATTTCTGTTTTTGTCAACCGTCTGTTATCCCCCCCTCCCGCAGTAAAGTCTACGTGGTTTATGAATGGCCTCTAACTTGATAAGTTCTCGAGTTATTTAGAAATTTGTGTTTCCTTTTTATATGAGCCCTCCTTTAAGAAAGTCTTGAATCACCTAAGAAAAATTTCTTTCCTTCAAAAACCTCCATCTGCCAAATTTGGTTTTATTTACTTGAGTTTTCGAGTTATGCAGAAATGTGTGTTTTATTCGTATGGGACCCCCCTCCCTCCTCCCTAACAGAGAGAAGAGAGGTCTAGAACTACCATAGGTACATTTATTGCCTTCAAAATCCCCACATGCCAAATTTGGTTGCATTTGCTTAGTTAGTTCTCGAATTATGCAGAAATCTCAGTTTCATTTGTATGAGAGCCCCCCTTCTTGAAAGAAGAGGGGTCTCGAACCTCCATAAAATTATTTTTTTAATTCTAGAAAACTCTACATGTGAAATTTGGTTCCATTTGCTTGATTAGTTCCTGAGTTATGCAGAATTTTCTGTTTCATTTGTATGGGAGTTTCCCTTTCCAGGGATTGCCATACCATAAAAACATGTTTTGCCTCTAAAAACTCTCACATGCCATATTTGGTTCCATTTGCTTGATAAGTTCTTGAGTTATGCAGAAACTTTTGTTTCATTTGTATAATAGCCGCCCTTTCTAGAAAGGAGAGGGGTCTCAAACTACCATAAAAACATTTTTTGCCTCCAAAAACTCTTAAAGGGTGATAGGTCAAAATTTGGTCAAGGGAAAACGCGTGTAAATCGGTGAAATCGTTTATTTAAAAAATCAAATTAAATTTCTTTTTCAAGTTCAATTAGTATAAAATTCAGGAAAAATATTCAGTTAGGCTTCCGCTTTTCCAAATCCGAATTGCCGGGCCTTACATTTGACCCCTGCCATCAGATTTTGTACAGCCACCTTGTCCACCTTCTTCGCCGCAGAAAGCCAGTTTGCCTTCAACTGCTGCTCGTCCTTAGCAGTTTTTTGGTCTTCTTTAGGTTCCGCTTGACAATAGCCCAGAATTTCTCAATTGGGCGGAGCTCTGGCGTGTTGGGAGGGTTCTTGTCCTTGGGAACCACCTGCACGTTGTTGGCGGCGTACCACTCCATGGCCTTTTTACCGTAATGGCAAGATGCCAAATCCGGCCAAAACAGTACGGAACAACCGTGTTTCTTCAGGAAAGGCAGCAGACGTTTATTCAAACACTCTTTCACGTAAATTTCTTGGTTGACAGTCCCGGAAGCTATGAAAATGCTGCTTTTCAAGCCACAGGTACAGATGGCTTGCCAAACCAGATATTTCTTTGCGAACTTTGACAGTTTCGTGTGCTTGAAAATATCTGCTACTTTTCCCCTTCCTTTTGCCGTATAAAACTCCTGTCCCGGAAGCTGCTTGTAGTCGGCTTTGACGAAGGTTTCGTCGTCCATTACCACGCAGTCAAACTTCGTCAGCATCGTCGTGTACAGCCTCCGGGATCGCGCTTTGGCCGTCGTATTTTGTTTATCATCGCGATTTGGAGTCACTACCTTCTTGTAAGTCGATAGTCCGGCTCGTTTTTTGGCTCAATGCACGGTTGTAGACGATACACCCAGCTTATTTGCGGCATCTCGGAGAGATAGGTTAGGGTTTCGCTTGAAACTACCGGCAACTCTCTTTGTCGTCTCAGCGGCTTCCGGTTTTCGATTTCCCCCCGATCCAGACTTCCTGGCTGTCGACAAACGTTCCCCAAACACTTTAATTACATTTGTAACGGTTGATTTGGCAACTTTTAGCGATTTTGCCAACTTTGCGTGCGAGTAGCTCGGATTTTCGCGATGCGCGAGCAAAATTTTGATACGCTGCTCTTCTTGCTTGGACGGCATTTTGACAACTGAAGAGTGAATTTCAAAATCAAAATAGGAACAACATTCTACACACACACACCTTCAAAATGAGGGGTGTTCAGGTTTTTTAAATGCAAAATTGAAAGAAATACGTCAAGTTGATATTGACCAAATTTTGACCGTATCGCCCTTTATATGCTAAATTTGGTCTCCTTTGCTTGATTAGCTCTCGAGTTATGCAAACATATGTGTTTCGTTTGTATGGGAGCCCCCCTTTTCACAGATGGGAGGGGGTCTCAAACTATCATAAGAACCTTTTCCGGCCCCAAAAATTCTTGTATACAAAATTTCACGAGATCTTGAATTGTCAAGATTGACAAAGAGAAACGTAAATGTGATGTCAGTTGCCAACGTTTATAAAGTACAAGGTATTATATTTGCTGCAATGTTTATGTAGTGGTACGAAAAAGCAAATGCAAAAAATAATAATGAAATGTCTTCAGAAATGCATGAAATTTAAGCAGTTTTGATTCAAAAGTCAGCCAAACACAAGTTTTTAGCTTGAATTTATGTATGTAGGTATTAATTAACTCTTGTACGTTACATAGGCATACCAATTGATTGGAGGAATATATTACTTTACTGAATACTTTTGAGTCAATTAGCGCTGATATTTTAGGTGTTCGAAAAGGCGACGATGATTGTTTCCCAATTTCGAGTATCACATTTATTCAGGTATTTTTTTCTGATTGATATTGAGAAAATCCTTATTTTTTCAAATAATAAATTTTAAGTCAACCCTGATTTTGTTTTTTTGTCATTTTTCCTCCTGATTTTTTTTTTTCATTTGTCCATGAACTCTACGAGTGGACAAAGCTTCGTATTAATCTGAGACCCTTCGGACCAAACCTGTACGATAGTAAAAAAATCCCCTAATCCTTAAATTTATTTAGTTTTGAGTTGAAATATAAATATTGAAATAAAAATTTATTTATTATAATTTTTTTTATTTCGCTTCCGCAAAATTCTAGAAGTCCTTTTGAAAAAAACATCGTGAAATTTTATTTAACAATTAAAACAGAAATTAGTAGTCAATGGGCCGGCCTTCATCGGTTCCGTGATAAAAATAATGTGTGGGTGAAAAGAATGTAATTAACCTATTTGGCAACTATTTGAATGCACAAATACCTTTTGTTCATCGGATAAAATGGTCAATAGCATAGGTCCCATCCATAAATGTAGCTGATGATGCGTCGATGTCAACAAACTAGCTTTTGCTCGTTGATCCTCAGTAATGCCGGAGTATGCTCTGTAATATGTTAGTATATTATGTTTTGATAGTAAAGAATTCGTGGCTCGATTATTACATTTGTAAAATCAAGTGGCAACCCAAGTTACCACGAAGCTATGATTGCAGTACATAGGGCATATGCATTACATCTAGTGCCTTATTGAAGTTGGGTTAAAGCTGAAAAGGGCCCCACTTAGATCGAACAAATGCTATATATTTTATTATGCTATACAAGCGCAATAATGCTTGTGATTACGTGGGAAAGCAAGGGTGATAAAAAAGGCACGCCATTTTTAACACCAATAAATTCATCCGCATTGAATATAAGGCATTTTGCCAAAGAACCTTTTATAGTCTGGTCTCAATTCATACGCCAAAAAAGAGTTTCGATTTTTTTTGTTTTATTTCTAATGTAATAAGGAAATCAAAAATGTATCAAAAATAAGCTATCCACAAATTATGTTTAAAACCGATATTTTATTCATACAAAAAATTGATCCTTTATTGTACGAGGTTAAACTTGAACATAATGAAGACCGGATGAAATTTAACTTATTCCTTCACGAATTTTCGAACTTTGGATCGAATGCTCTTCATCAAGTTCCGGACAAGTGTTGCATCGCATTTTTTGGACGCTTGAGCTCAATTTTTTTTGAACTCCTGCATGTTCCCACCTGCCTTACCAGTCTTCTTGAAGACCCTCTTCACGATTGCCCAGTAACGTTCGATGGGTCGAAGCTGAGGGCAATTTGGTGGATTGATATTTTTCTCCACGAAATCTATACCCTTTTCCGCAAGCCAATTGAGAGTGATTTTGGCATAGTGAGCCGACGCTAAATCCGGCCAAAACAGTGGAGGTGTACTATGCTTCTTATATAAAAGCAACAATCTCTTCTGGAGACACTCAGATCGATAGATTTCCGCATTTATAGTTCCGGTAGTGTAAAAAATGGTTGACTTCAAACCACAGGAACATATTGCTTGCCATACCAGTACCTTTCGACCGAATTTCTCCACTTGAATCGACCTGTCCGCATCGCTCACATCCTCCCCAACGACGGCAGTAAAGTATTGTGGACTTGGAAGGGTTTTTGAGTCCTCCTTTGCATAGGTCTCATCGTCCATCAAAACGCATGCATCCGGACGCTGCAAAAGACACAAATACAATTTCCGGGCCCTTGTTGCTGCTCGCTTCTTCTGTTCTGCACTTTGTTTCGAGATTTTCTGCTTCTTGTAGGTCTTCAGATGGTTTCGCCTCTTGATACGCTGGATCATTCCGACACTCGTTCCTGCTTTTTTGGCCAAATCACGTATTGACATTGATTTGTTCTTCATGATTTGAGATACCACTTTCTGCTCCAGTTTCGGGGTGAAAGAACCGGGTTTTCTGCCTCTTCCTGGTAGCTCATCCAAAGAATAGTGTTCCCCAAACTTATTAATGATGGTTTTAACACTCGCATGATGAATTCCAAACCGCTTCGCCAATTTTCGCATAGTAATACCCTTCTCACTTAGCCATGTGTCCAGAACCTTAATTTTCACTTCCTTTTCAATACGCGACATTTTGAAAACGCAAAATTTGAACCGCACAAACAAGTAAACAAAAGAAAGTTGACAGTCAAACGCACAGCATGCAGTGTTCAGAGTATAAAAAACCATCACAAACACATGCGTACAACGCAAATGTATGTGGATAGCTTATGTTCGATACACTCCTTATACTATTAAAAATCAACAAGTCTCTGTCAAGATAAAACACCTTAGTTTTTTTTAAAGATACTATCCCGCATCTACAGTGGCTGCTATCTGCTCCAGGTCGCCACTGGTTATTTATTTCCGAATACGATTTAGATTTTAAATTAACTTCCGATGTGCAAATTGAGAACAACGTTATCCGACCCATTTTAAATTATTGAAAAAAATAATCTTGAAATTGAGTTCGGCAAAGTTTTCTTGCGTTTAAAATAAAAATGTAAAACAATACATCAAATTCATAAAACGTGATTACTCAGCATTTGACGTTTAAGATATATTTAAAAAATTGAGTAAAATTTACTCAGCATTGAGAAAGCTCGAATGAGCGTTTATGTGAGAATACTATGACATCTGGCAATATACTTTACCTTGTTTTCAAGGTACTTTGGTCTTTGTTTGCGCAACGAGGGAACGGCATGAGCATTACTGTCAGCCAATTTACTGGGGAGTGCTCATTCGAAAAGGACCGTTTTAAATTTTTGAAAAGGACACTAAAATGAAAAAATATTTGTACCAACTGTTCCATCTTAGCATTCTTCTTTGGTTTGGCTTAATTCCGGAAAACCGTCACAGCTTCGTGGCGGCAACATTCACCGTATTTGCCAGAAGGGCAACTAGGACGAGTGCATCCAAAGTAACAATTTTAGTTTTTTTTTTCAAGCCGTACAGCACTTGTCCCGGTTTTGTTGATAAAACAACGTTCAAAACTGTTTTGTCCACCAACACCTCCCCTATGCATCTTTAAAGCCTAAATGTGTACAAAGTGGCCCACACTATAGACGGTTGTTAAAACTAGTTAATAAAACCTTTATAAGACCATAAAGCTTTTGAAAATGTTCTAGTGAAAGATGTTATGACCATTTGAGAACCTTCATCTGCTGTCATCAAAACCTTCACTGTCATCAAAACCAGCATAGGACCAAATGTTCACAGCTGTCAAGCTTCACTGTGATATCGTGGTTGGTTTTTGTTGTTCTGCTTTGTTCATTTCTCTGCTCTCATTTAACGGTAAATAATGTCTCTGCGGGAAATTATGTTTGATAGCAAAATATCTAAAACAAATCGAGTTTAATAAAGCGTACCATGCTCTAAATCGCATGCGCATTTAGTTTTATGGTGAATATTGGCACGATAAGCGCTGAAAATTAATGCGCCTCGGAAATTATGCGAGTTCACAGCAAGCACAAAATTGAAACAGATACATTCGTAAAATTGATCATGAATTTCCTGAAAATTGATGGAATTCAATCAGGTTAAAAGAATATCGAAATTGTTCTCCAATCTACAGTTCATTTGCATAACATTTAATATTTGGTGTATTTTTTTTCCACAATTAAATGGTTTCTTTTATTTCAATAAGGCGGTTGATAGAAATGACAGTTTTCCAAAAATCTAATTTATATTCGCAATGGCTACTATAAAACTATTTGTTCATTTGGTAACTTCTCTCAATGCCAATTTGCCGTTTTATGTATTTACTGGAGGCAAAATGGTTTCAAAATTGAAATAAGATAATATGTATGAATCCTTAAACGGCATTTCAAAACAGCATTTTACGAGCTCATAAAGTCGAAATAAAACCTTTGATAGGAGTAAAAGGAATCTGAGAAGACAAGGTTTCAAAATCGTTATAAAAAAGCTGTGTAGGTTTTCATCAACCTGCCTAAAATATAAAAAACTATTGGCACCTCTTGGTGCCATAATAAAATCAAATTGATTTCTAATGGCGTTCATAAAATTTTATATTTAATTATGCTGGGTGGTTTAAGCAATGTTACTTGAGATTGGCTGCAAACCAAAATCTGTCCAAGGTGGTTGCCTTAAAAGAGCTTAATGTGAACCCCGCCCATTGTCAATTAAAGGACGATCAATTTAGTTTACCAACTAGAGAGAATGTTTTACAGACTTTTCCATCATCGAACTTTTACTACCATTGAACATTTTGGATTATTTTATCACTCTACTTTTCAAGGGTGCTTCGAGGCACAAGCATGGTGGAAACCCCTTTCGTAGGAAACTCATATGATCAGGGGTCTCCAACATACTTTTTCAGGGTCGTTTAAATGACGGTTCTCCCGGATTATCTTACCTGTTCATATTTGGTGGCACGACAGAGAAGTCAACATAAAATGGCGAAAACAAGAATTTCTTTACTCAGAAAAGATTATAATGAAGCAGTTAGGGTTGAGGGGCCATACAAAATTTATTACATACCTACCTATAAACGATCACCAAACGTAGAATTTAAAATTTATTATAATATTGTAATTTGATGTAACTGCAAACTTTTTCTATTTATCTCTATCGTGAGCACACCGTTGCACAGTGGGCAAGAACTAATGAAAACTAAGGAAAAAATCTGTAACTTTTGTCGCTTTTAAGCACGCACTGTAAACACGGCCACTTCCGCTTGAAAATTGTCTAGGAAATCGAATGAAACTGGTTTCAATCACCGCATGGATATGGTTGTGGAGTTAAAGAGCTGATTTTATCCCACTTCCTCTTATATTCTTAAATAATTTATAGAAATCTTTGCACGAAGAGGCTCAAGATCAACTAAATAGCGCTAATCCCATTGGAAATTTCCTGGAAAATCGAAAAGAGGTTGTTTCAACCACCGCACGGCTCTATGAGCAAAGATATGACTGATCTTACCCTACGTCCCCTTACATTATTGAATAATTATAGATATCTTTGCTCGGAGTCGCTCAAGATGAACAAAATAAGACTAGTCCAATGTGAAATTTTCTGGAAAATTGAATAGAGGTTGTTTTAACCACCGCACGGCTCTTTGAACGTAGATATGGCTGATTTTCCGCTTCCCTTTTATTTTTAAATAATTTATAGATATCTTTGCACTGAAAGGCTCAAGATCAACAAAATAGTGCTAATCCCGTGTGAAATTTCCTGGAAAATCGAATAGAAGCTGTTTCAGCTACCGCACGGCTCTGTGAACGAAAATGTGGCTGGTTTTACCCCACTTTCCCTAGTATTCTTGAATAGTTTATAGATATCTTAGCTCGGAGTGGCTTAAGATCAACAAAATAGGATTAACCCAATGTAAAATTTCCTGGAAAATCGAATAGAGGTTGTTTCAATCACCGCACGGCTCTGGGAACAAATATATGGCTGATTTGGGATAAAATGGGATAAAGTCAGCTCTATAAAGCCACAATCATATCCGTGCGGTAATTGAAACCAGTTTCATTCGATTCCCAAGACCATTTCCACGCGGAAATGGCCTTGTTTACAAGCCGCGCTCAAAAGCGACAAAAGTTACATTTTTTTTCCTTAGCTTTCATCAGTTTTTGCCCACTGTGCGTTGCGGCCATTAGTTCTCCTCCTTCTTCTTCTTCTTCTTCTTCTTCATCATCTTCTTCTTCTTCTTGTTAATCTTTTTCTTCTTCTTTATTCTTTTCTAGTTCTTCTTCCAATAGTTTTCACTGTTTCCACACTTGACAAGTGTGTTTTTTGTTCAAGCCACCGGCTCGTTTGATCTATATCACTTGCTAAACGTTATGATCAACGTGAGATTAGCGGGGCTAGAATTTACGTTTATTGGAATATTCATTGTCCTTTTCAAGTCGTTTATAAGTTTTCTCACGATGACCCGTTTTATCGTTGATGTAGAAGGAGATGTTCGCTCATCATGAGGCCCCAAGAGTGGACAGTAATGTTTGCTAGAAATGAAAGATATGAAGAGAAAGTGTTGGTAGTTCCGTCAGTGTAAGGCAGGTTTTGAATATAAGTATTGAAAATAGAGCGAAGGGCTTGAAAATTGAGCAGTACTCTCTTCGATGTCTCTAAATAAGAAATGGCGAGAGGAATATTTGAGTAAAATCAGACGTTGCGACATAAATAAACCCGAAAGTAGAGCCACGTAGGCAAAAAAAAAACGGAGTGTGTACAAAACAATCGCTAGAACCATCAGAGGCAATTGATCGTGAGAACGACCAGGCGCGCATTCTTTTGCCTGTCAAAATGGCGGATTCGTTCGTGCCTGGACCTACCCCGTTGTGGGATGTAAGGCAAAGAAATGCGTGCTTGGTTCGAGTTCTGCTATATCCAAGCCCTTCGCTCAACTTTCAATACTTCTTTTCAAATTTCACAACCTGCCTTACAGTGATGGAACTATCAACACGCGGTTAGTTTTTCTGATGTACTATCCCGATGACGATGAAGTGGAGGCATGATGATCGACGAAGGATGACAGGTGACAGACGAAGACTCACACTAAAACAATCATGGCTGATGCCCTATTCTCCACTTTAACCGTTTACTGTGACAAAATTGTCTGCATGCTTAGCCTTACAAACAAAAAGTTTAGTACATTTGTTTCCGTGTAAATTGAAAATTACAAAAATAAACTTTAAGATATATATGGAAGGTTAATAAAAAATCCGTACAATAAGTAATTCAATAAATCTAATATACTATGGTCAAAGTAAACACAAAAAAAAATATTTATTATTCAAACATCAACCATAAGACTACTGAACGCAAAATAAACATCACTCAAATACTTAGGAAGCGGAGACAGACATGTATTTCACATTTAGACAGTTACAAATAAGTGGCCTTTCCACCAAATATATTCTTGTCACCAGAAAGCGGTTGGTCACAATTTGAAGTAATCAGTTGAGAGATTTAACTTACCTGTTTCTTATAAGATTGCATATAGATGCTATTCGCTACGTAAACCGTGTGGTCGTGGTTTGTATACAACCTTTCTGATTTTTCTAAACAATTGTCGCCCTACTTGAGCTCATCGTAGTTTTTTGAGGTATCCCACACTAAAGGGTGTTTCGGTCAAAATTTGTTTGACTTAAACTTTAGGCATTTCCTTTCATCGTGCATTAAACAATTTTGCACACCCCTCATTTTAAAGATGTGTGCGTGTAGCTTCATGCCTCTATTTTAATTTTGAGATTAGCACTTCAGTTATCAAAATGTCGTTCAAGGAAGAGAAGCAACGCATCAAAATTTTGCACGTGCCGAAGATCCAAACTTCTATTTTGGCCGGTTTTGGCATCTTACCATTACGGAAAAAAGGCCATGGAGTGGTATGCTGCCAGCAACGTTCAAGTGGTGCCCATGGACAAGAACTATCCCAACATGCCAGAGCTCCGCCAAATCGAACAATATTGGGCCATCGTCAAGCGTAACCTTAAGAAGACTCAAAAAGCTGTTGTGAGCGAGAAACAGTTCAAGGCAAACTTGCGTTCTGCGGTGAATAGAGTGGACAAAGAGACTGTACAAAATCTTCTGGCAAGTGGTAAACGAAACTTAAACGGTAATTCGCATTCGGGAAAAAGGAAGCTTAGCTGAATACATCTGCTGTTTTCTGTATTTACTATTCTGTATGTATTAACCATTCTGTATTCTGTATTAAAAGAAAAATAATTTAACGTTTTAATAAAAACGTTGATCGACTCACACACACCACTGTTTGACCAAATTTTGATCAAAACACACTTTATCTATGAAAACGTGGTATTTTTGCCTAAGAAACAGTAATTTTTGGCATAAGAAACATAATGCATAGGAACATTCAGAATACTGATGCAATACAGCGATACCTATTTAAAAACACTTACTTTTTTTCTGGTGAAAATCAGCTTAACTTAACGGCTGTTCCTCCATGATTTATCAATTTATGTTTATTTATCACATTGCCATTTAAAATACGGCGTTTATATCTTTTCTTGAGATTCATA
The DNA here is from genome assembly GCA_034211315.2 of Aedes japonicus. Taxonomy (NCBI): domain Eukaryota; kingdom Metazoa; phylum Arthropoda; class Insecta; order Diptera; family Culicidae; genus Aedes; species Aedes japonicus. Next base: position 98,414 of record JASCZW010005749.1, on the reverse strand, counting down.
TGTGATGAATAATGAAAAAGGCTAACAAATTACGCACAAAAATTTTTTTAAAAAGAAATTACGCACAAAAAGGGTAAAAATTTCAGTTTCGTGTTCAAAATTGGAAGTTATTTGTTGCAAACTACCCAAAAATGCACAAATTTCAATCAGCATCCGAAATTTGATTATTGAACATCACAAAACTGGCAAAAGCTAACGTGACATTGCTGATATTGTCAAGCTTCACAAAAATACGGTCGCTAGGATTGTACAGATGCAAAAAAAGTGTGGTGCTATCTCTCCAGCTAAGCGATCGGGGCGTCCTTCAAAGACAACTGGCCGAATGGAAAAAACTATCGTGGAAAAGACGGAACTGGACCGGGGACTATCAGCTCCGAAAATTGCAAAACAGAATGAAAGCGAGTTTTCCATTCAACTGACATCACAATCCGTATGGAATCGTCTTCATAAGAAAGGTCTTAAGGGCAGAGTAACACTTAAGAAGCCATGATTGTCCGCAAAACATATCATAAAAAGATTGAAGTGGAACAAGGACCACATTTCATACACCAGTGATGACTGAAATAAAATTTGGTCAAACAAGTTTAAGTAGTGCTATTTGGATCTGATGGTATCATAAGAAAATGGCGGCGAACCGGTGAAAGTTTGAAAAATGAGTGTTTGCGGCCTACTGTTAAGCATGGCTGAGGTGATTTACTTATTATTATTATTATTTTATTTTCCGTCGGCCTATTTCCTCACATGGTGACAATCACCGATGCCTGGGAGACGACTCCAACACCTGGGGACCCTACCTAACGACTCATGACTATGAGCCGGGACCAACTCCCTTCCGAAGCAAGACGTGACCAGATTTTTTCGCCTCAGAAAAACCACCGACGTCGACTGGGATTGAACCCAGACCAACTGGGGTGCCAGTAGCAGTCCCGCTTACCACAACACCATTGACGCCAGCCGTGATTTACTTTGCCAACATTGATTTTTCAACCAACTGAGCATGATTATGATTTTTTCTGCAGTTAGAGTTATGGTGGATCTATGGCTACATCCGTCGTTGGAGAACTTGAGTTCATTGATGGAATCACACCTGCAAGGAGCACACCTAAAAGCTGGTTTCGCAGTGGTTCCGGTGTTAAAATCATACGGGATGAAGCGTAATTTCATATTTCACCATCCGTTGGTACCAGGAGACGGGATTGGCCAAGGATCGTGGAAGATCCAGGCGGCCGTGTTCGGCGAGGACGCCAGCAGTCATCAAGGTAATGAGGGAGCGGGTTCACCGAAAAATGAACTGCTCGATCCGGAAGACCACTGCTGATCTGGATGTGTCGATCTGAACCACACCATCATGACGAAGGACCTGGGATACAAGCCGTGCAAGAAATGCAATGTTCGCGGAGTAATAAAACCATCAACGAAGAAGAGGCTGGACAGAGCCAAACTGATTCTTTCGCGACACGAAAGTCAGGAGTTCGTGTTTTCTGGCGAGAAAGTCTTTGTCTTGAATCAACCACACAATGTCCGAAATGATCGGCTGTGGGCGCCGATGTTGGCCGGCATCCCCACGTCTCACATAAACATCCCGCGGTTCCAGAACGCTGCTTCGGCGATGGTTTGGGGGGCGTATCCAGGCATGGGAAGCTCCCACAGGTGTTCTGGAACAGGACGACGCACCGACCCAGATGGTGAATATTGTCCAGGCGAGGTTTCGGGAGAGTTTTACTCATTTTCTCTATAAGACTTTGTAGCTTTTATGTACGACTATGCTGGCCAAGCAGAGCTCACATCAAGTGAGCACTCTGGACCAATTTAAGAAGCCCATTTCCAAGATCTAAGACGAGATGCCATGTGCATGGCTCAAAAAACTTTACTTCATTAAAAATTCACTCAGAAAACAATATCTTGGATTTTAATTCTTTAGTACTTGTGTAGTGTGTTCAATAAGGGTATTTGAACTTATAGAACACCCTGTAAAGTGTCGCAAATTAAAAAAAAAAACCTATTAAGTGCTGTGGATTTACAATTATGAACAGAATCTTAGAGATAATATTTTATTGTAAAATTCATTCTCTCAGTAACCAACAACTGGGTCTAGCTAAATTAAAGTGAGTGAGTGCCAACCCTCGAAACGTCCCCGAGCTGTGACCGATATGAAACGTGTGGGTCAACCTCAAACGGAGGATCTACTTTAATAATCCAGTCCCCAAAATGTAGCTGCTCACCAAGGCTTCAGAATTACTGAAGAACTTCCTACTGAAGACGTTTGTAAGTTGCAGACAAAATAGACCTTACTGTAAAAAATAAGCTTTCTAGTGGAAATTGAAAGAACTTTTACTCGCTTCTGCTAGTGAGAGTTTGATTTTCCTAGTATCCCAATTACAACGGTTCTACCAATACGCTTAATAGTGTCACGTTGGTTTTTGAGAAAAGTAACTCGATTAAAGGGCGAACACGAAATTATTGCGACACCGAAAATGTCATGCCAATTTTCTTATAATGTTTAGAATCAAACCAAAATTTTAGGGTAGTTCTATACATATATTCACTTTGAAAATCAAAAGAAAAGTTAATCGATGGAGCCTTGAGTGTAAAATTGAACGCATTTTCGCTTGATGCCCTCCATCAAAGTCTTTACAGTGTCATCCGGTACCAGTTTCTCAGTTTTTTTTTCCATTTTCTTAACATGTCCTAACATGTCTTTGACTGTCTTCTTGCTCTTCCAAAGTTCCCGCTTATCATTGCGCAGTACTGCTCCACCGGGCGCAGCTCCGGACAGTTTGGCGGATTCATGTCCTTTGGAACAAAATGGACAGAATTGGCCTCATACCACTCCAGGACACTTTTAGAATAGTGTCATGATGCCAAATCTGGCCAAAATAGCGGAGCTTCGTTGTGCTGCTGCAAGAACGGCAAAAGGCGCTTCTCGAGGCACTCAGATTTGTAGATCTCGCCATTTACTGTGCCCTTTGTCACGAAAGGCTCACTCCTCAGTCCGTGAGAGCAGATGGCCTGCCAAATGAGATATTTGGAGGCGAACTTCGACATTTTCTTCTTCTTAAATTTGTCGTCCACATAGAACTTGCTCTTGCCGGTGAAAAACTCCAACCCCGGAATTTGCTTGAAATCGGCTTTTATATACGTTTCGTCGTCCATCACACAGCAGCCATATTTTGTCAGCATCTTCTCGTAGAGCTTCCGTGCCCGAGTTTTAGCCGTCGATTGTTGCCGCTCATCGCGGTTTGGGAAGTTCTGTACCTTGTATGTATGTAGTCCAGCTCTCCTCTTTGCATTCTGGATGTAGCTCTGCAACATGCCGATCTTTATAGCCAAATCACGGCTTGAGACGTTGGGATTTGCTTTAATCATTCGCTTCACCTTTCCCTCCGTCTTTTCATTCTCCGGTCCCGGTTTTCTTCCAGCTCCTTTGCCGTGGTCCAACGTCAACCGCTCCTGGAACCGCTTCAACACTCTGGAGACGGTTGAATGGTGAATGTTCAACATTTTTCCCAACTGCCGGTGCGACAGGTCAGGAAATTCCAGGAAATTCCTCTCGACTCGCGTTGGTTCAGCTCCATTTTCGTTGAATCGAAAAACACGACTTTGAGTTTGACAGCATGTAAACAATACACATCAATGAGAAAATGTGCAAAATTTGGTTGATTTTTACCCAATGGTAAAAAAGTTATGCCCTGTTGAATGTGTCGCAATAATTTCGTGTTCGCCCTTTACCCGACATCACTTATGAATTTTTCTCTCTATTCTGTGTCAAATTTCCCTTAAAAACGTTTTTAGTATTATGGTTCAATTGATCATTTATTTGTTAATTGATTGTTTTTTTGTTTTTTTGATAAACAGTTGATTGATTGTTAATCACGAGTTGGCAATGACTATGACCCTTTATCTCTATAGCTTTGACTTTATTGTTCTCTCTATATTTTTACCGGGAAATAAATAAAAAAAAATCCCTGCAACATAATCAGTTCACTTAAAAGGTAAAAGTTTTGTTGTTCAAACTCCTCTTTTGAAGCAGGTGAAAATGCCCAAACTCATCCACCAGTCAACATCCAACCAGCCCAGTAAAATCCTTTTCAACTATCTGGGCGTCATTCCGGAAAGCTGTCTGATGGGAGGGAAACTAAATACAGGATTAAGCGTCAGACATTTGTAAAGCATGAAGAAGTTCCGCACTTCGGACGACACACTCTGAGTCGGTGATGTCATCCTTCTTTATCATTGTCCTCTCAGCCACGGCCAACACCCGAGACCTGTCTCTTTCGTTATTAAAAATTTGACAAAAACTAATTTTCCTCGAGCTTGTGAAATATGCTGCCATCTCACATCTGGCCTCGGTGTGACATTTGGAAAATGAGATTATTTAAATGAATAATACTATTACTTATGTGCTTCTTCTTGCTGGTTGAGGATAATTCCGGGTATGTCAGAACCGGAAGTGACAGTCCGGGACAGTTCATTATTCATCCAGCAAGTGGGTCAACAGAGTGCACGACTTTTTTCTCACATGAAGGCTGCTTGTCAGAGTTGTCAATCGTTGATGTGGAGGGAAGGCACGTTTCATATATATGATGTTATGGTTTTTATCTCGTGTAATCAATCACGTCTAGACTATTGCTGCTGAAGAAATAGCAACAGTACGCCTCGTAAATAGAAGACAACTAAACAATTCTAACGTTTTGAAAACTCCAATAAAATAAAATAAAATGGTCGATACGCGCAAGGCCCAAAATATTATTGGCAATGACCGAGTTCTTTATATTGAGTGGAATGGTGTACAAATTTTTCTTTATCGAAGCTTTTAATTCTTCTGTAGCGACCGCTTCGTCGAATCTTATAATTGCTATTATTTATTTATACTTGCGATGCCATGAAACTTTTTGATGCTATCTCTAAGAATTTTAAATATGTTTATTGATTTTTGTTCTCCCATATACAATCAAAACTTTTTTTTTCTGGGTAGAAAAATCTTTTGATACTTTCAGCCGAATTTGGTTCACTAAGGTTACGCAATTGTGGAACAAAGAATGTGCCATTCAAATAATTCAGAAGAAAAAAGTTGGTTTTGTGACAAAAAAAAACTCAAAATCTCTATGCAGTGCTATGCTTATCAATTCTTCGGAGTCCTTTGCTTGAAGACACCTTACCACAGTGATTTCAGTTTTCACCCTATAGTCATATGATAAGAACCAGGTACCACCACATTATCGCAGCAGATAAAATACAGCATTTCTGTCGGATTAAGGAGAAAACTTTATTACACATTTCCGAACCTGGTTTAAATCCATTTCCGTTTGAAGCAGGATCAGCCAAGGACGAACAAGACGAACATGAGGTTACAGATGGCATCGGCACCGACCGAAAATGCATTGCATCAATATGCTTCACGGGATTGTATGCTGGATATAGGAATTTGCAAAAGGCTCAATTTCCGGGCGGATATCTCAACTTAAACTGAACATATGTATCTCTCTGTGTCGCACGGTTGACATGCAGGCAAAAGACAAAAACGAACATCGTTACATATATTACATTTTCTAATGGTCCCGTCAGATAAGAGAGGCAAAACCTAGAACTATAAAACAGGATCGCTTTTTCCCTCTCGGTCGTATCTCTGCCGGAAAAAGAACCGACTGAGAATCTCGGTGATACAAGGCATTGCCAGGAAACGTGTGTGTGCAGTGACAAATTACTATTTCCTCGTTAAGTGCCTGTGTGATCCGTCTGAGATAACTTTTTTTTCCCAGCAATTGAAAGGAGAAAAGAGCAATCAATTTTGCGATATTCACGTTCGGGGAGCATTTGGATTCGGAACAGGCTGACATGTACGATTCTCTATGTGGGTAGACACATTTTTATTCGCATTGATATCCCTGCGCTGAAGGCAGTTTTATCAGGTCGGGTTCGTTTATTTATTTATTTTTAGAATTTTAGCAGCTCATATGACAGAACATCATTACGTGAAACATATCTGTACTGATAATACAGAGCATAAAAGAAATTTTACTTGCGAGCAAAACTTGAGTTTTAAATCAGGGTGTTATTATTTGTAACAACACCGCTCGAAAGAGCAGTGTGAATTTCTGTTCAAAATAATGCGATAACGGGATAACGTTTGCAAAAAAAAAATGGGCAATTTTTTTTTGATTTTTCATGGGTTTACCTTCACCCGCATTGACAAAACCACCCATGCAGCATGAATCATAGTAACCCATGAGTCAGCAGACAAAATTTGACCGCTCAACAGTCGAACTCTAACCGTGAAGCAACTCCGTTCACAAGTGTGTGCGTTCAAAGAACGGCACCCCATCGCGTCGAAAACGAACATCGTGCGGCACTTTGTGGACCTCGGATACGCCTGTTCCGGCATCTACAACATCTTGGCACTATTATACAACAATCAGAGATTGATTTCGGACGGCCGACGACCCTGGATGACAAGAAGCTCCAAAGGATGCTGAAGAGGAAGACCGAGGGAAAACGGCTACATCGCTGCGTGCGCATGGCCGGGAGGTCGGTTGAACCGGTCAAACAGTGAAAAAGTACCTATCAAACTTGAACATACATGTCTGGAAGCGGAAGTCGCGTCCACTGGTTTCGGAGCTTCAGGCAAAGACGCAGCGGCAGCGGCTGAATAAGATGGTCAACTCGATTTTCGCGGCAAATCGTGAAGTGGTGATGGTCTCGACCTATCTCACCCTGGATGGCAACGACTGGCAGGGCACTGCGTATTTTACTTCCCCCACGAAGGAAGTGAGCTCCGAGGTGAAGTTCATTTCACACACCAAGTTCTCCAAGTACGTGTTGCTGTAGCTGACAATCAGCGGGAATGGGATGTCAAAGCAGCCGTGAAAAGGGAAATTTATAGTACAAAATGCCTGCGGGAGTCGCGTCGTTCTTCAAGAAATCCCATAGGGGCGAAGACGTGGTGTTCTGGCCGGATCGGGCGTCGGCCCACTACTCGAAGCGGTCATTGGAGGAGATGGAGCGACTGAATATCGATGTGGTACCCAAGTCGGCGAACCCACCCAACGTCCCCCAGCTGCGTCCCATCAAGAATTTCTGAGCCAACCTGAAGCGTAAGATGTACTCCAACAATTTGGTCGCGAAATCTGAGGAGGAATTATATATAAATAAAACGAAGAAATAACTCAAAAACATGCCTACTCCCATGTTTTCGTTCGCCTTGGCGAATGTTCCGGTTAACTGCCAGAAGGACGCTCGCAAAGGCGTAGATTTTTTTTAGTAAGTAAGTAAGTAAGCTTACGTTTAGTAAGTTTTTTAGTACGTAAGCTTACATAATTACCTTCAATGGGAAATTTATCACAAGCAATTATCTGTCTCTAACACCATCCGAAAAAATCCATTTTTTAATGCAAACGTTATGGCATTGTGCCATTGCGCGAAACCAGTGATGAAGTGGTACGAAGCCAAAGATGTTGTTTTTGTGCCGAAAGGTAAATCCGCCAAACTTACCATGCCTTTGCCCAACAGAGAAGTTGAAGAAAACGAAAGAATTTAATGAAAAAGTGAATGAAAATGTGTAAGAAGGATGGCACAAGTAAAGGGTGGAACGGTCAAAACTTGATCGACTCAAATATGAGGTCGATTTTTTGATCGTGCATTTAAAAACCCTGAACATCCAACTATTCAGTTATCAAAATGACATCGAAGTAAGAAGAGCGGCGTATCAAAATTTTGCTCGCACCTAAGCAAAATCCAAATTATTCTTATGCCAACTTGGCAGAATCACTTGATATTGCCAAATCAACCATTACAATTGTTATAAAAGTGTGTAGAGAATGTCTGACAACTGCCAGGAAGCCGGGATCAGGAGAAAACCGAAACAAAGGGGCTTATTACGGTTTTCACTTCACGGTGAAAACGAAGTGAAAACAAAAAACCTTATTACGAATGCCACCCAAGTGTGAAAATATGGCAGAGTTCATCCGAGGTGACGATTCGAATGAACTCGGTGTTATTATGGTTGCCACGACACCATCACGCCACCGAAAAAAGTGACGCAAACCGTAGATTTTCTTAGGGCTACTACGATTTTCACTTCACTATCACTTCCACCTTACGGAGTTCATTTATGATCACGGTGATACCAGTAATAGCATAAAAAAGTGAGGTGATGTGTAAGTGAAGTGAAAGTGACAGTGAAGGTGACAACCGTAATAAGCCCCAAAGATGCCGCAGAGACGGGAATAGTGGACATCATTTTCAAACGCAATCCCAACCTTTCCATCAGAGATATTGGAAACAAATTGGGAAAGTCCCACACAATATTCCCCCAATCGTGTTAGTGACAGAAGCCTCACCGAAAAATGTTATTATGACTTCACCCATGCTGATTTCAAGCAAATGAACAACTTTTTCGCCAGCGTGAATTGGAACAAGACCCTTGCAAACGGGGATGCGAATTTTGCTGCTTCGACTATGTGTAGTAATTTGCTGTAGGCCGTTGATCAATTCGTGTCTGAGTAACTCAACCGTAAGCCTCCCAAACCTGCTTGGTCTAATTCCGACGTCAAACATTTGAAACGTGTTAAGAGGGCTGCTCTTAGGAAACACAGCAAATATCGCACCGATTCTACGAGGACAATCTACGCACGCGCCAACGACGATTACAAACACCTCACCGTATTTACATTGTTCATCATCCGTGAAATGGAACGAGGTAATCAAGTAGACGCCATATACACAGATCTCTCTGCGGCCTTTGATAAAATGAACCATCAGATTGCAATTTTCAAATACGACAAAATGGGGGTTCACGATCAATTGTTGAACTGGCTCCGCTCATACCTGACTGGTAGATCTATGTCTGTGAAGATTTCAGATTATGCCTCGTCCAGCTTTTCAGTAACATCCGGCGTTCCGCAAGGCAGCCACCTTGGCCCATTCCCTTTCCTGTTATATATGAACGACGTGAACTTGGTCCTCAGATGCCTGAAATTATCCTACGCGGGCGACCTAAAACTGTACTAAAGGGTGTATTCGATAAAAATGGCATACAGAAAATCTTCTGTAACATTTGAATCGTATGAGTAAAAAACCTAGAAATTTGAGTAGATCTTATCCATAGTGTATTTTTTACATCTGCCAAGTTTCATAGTTATACATTCAGCAGTTCCAGTCATGTCGTCGAAACAAGAAATTGTCCATGAGAAAATTTTGTGCACTCACAATCAAAATCCAGGGGTGTCCCACCGGTGGATTGCTAAAAGGCTTGGAATTGCAAATACAACTATGTCTCGTGTAATAAGAACCTTCAAGGAGCGTCTGAGTGTCCAAAGAAAGGAAGGGAGTGGTCGTAAAAGTGGTCCAATGGACAGTATAATGGCCAGGAAAGTCGTACAACAATTCAAGAACCGTCCAAACATGTCAATTCGAGATGTCGCTAAAAAGTCTAAGGTGTCAGTCGGTTTTGTGCAGAAAACCATGAAACGTGCTGGGTTACATGTTTACAAAGTGCAAAAAACCCCAAATCGAAATGAAAAACAAAACATCACTGCGAAAACCCGCGCCCGGAAACTTTACACGAAGCTGCTCACCAAATCCGGTTGCATCATGATGGATGACGAAACATACGTCAAGGCCGACTTCCGTCAACTTCCTGGGCAAGAATATTTCGTTGCCAAGTCGAATTTCGATGTTCCGGAGGATGTTCGAAAGAAGAAACTATCGAAATTTGCAAAGAAGTTTCTAATCTGGCAGGCGATTTGCGGATGTGGTGAAATAAGTGCTCCCTTCATCACTTCCGGAACAATAAACGGTGCGATTTACACGGAAGAGTGCCTTAAGAAGCGTCTCTTGCCATTCATTAGGAAGCACAAAGGATCAACTCTGTTTTGGCCTGATCTAGCATCCTGCCACTACGCTCGAAACGTATTGGAGTGGTACCGAGCCAACGGAGTCAATTTTGTGCCAAAGGATATGAACCCACCAAATTCACCGGAACTTCGTCCAATTGAAAAATTCTGGGCAATTATGAAAACGGAACATCGCAAACATCCCATAACTATAAAAACAGAGCTAGAATTGAAGAAAATTTGGGTAAAAACAACAAAAACACTGATCAGTTGTACAAAATTTGATGGGTGGAGTGAAACGGAAAGTGCGGGCATTCGGGATGGGAGACGAAATTGAATGAAACAAATGTTGTAAATCAAAACTCATTAGTAGTTCTTCATTCCCTGAAAATTTCAAGAAAATCCGATACTCAGTGTATTTTGATGAGTATATATGTGTGTGCCATATTTATCGAATACACCCTTTACGACATAAAATGTCCAGAAGACGCCCACTTTCTTCAGCAGGAACTACAAGTGTTCGACGACTGGTGCTGGATCAACAGAATGTCGTTAAATGTATCCAAATGCTCGACTATCTCCTTTGGCCGAAAACGTGCGATGAATCTCCACGATTACATCCTTCGAGGAACGCGCTTGAAAAGTGAAACAACAGTAAAGGATCTGGGATTAATGCTAGACACCAAACTGTCATTCGAGAACCACATTGCCTATATAGTTTCTAAAGCCTCATCGAAGCCTAGGATTAATCTTCCACTTTGCAAAAAAACTTCAAAGACGTTTATTGTCTGAAGGCCCAATATTGCTCTTTCTTTCAGTGCAGAAGATCGAAGCCATTCAGCGATCGTTTGCAAGACCCTCGCAGATTGGAAAGTTATCAAAGTCGGTGTACGCTCATCAACCTGGAATTGTTGGAAAAGAGGCGTATGGTGGCTGAAGCGTGTTTCGTTGGTGACCTTCTTCAGGGAAACATCGACTGTTCCACTTTACTTAGTCTCTTGAACATCAACACTCGACGACGAAACCTACGTTTACAATCTTTCTTTGCCTGTGCTAAGCATGTGTCGAGTTTTCAACAGCTATTATAACGTGTTAAATTTTAATGTATCCCGAGAGGTAAATAAGCATTGGTTCCGAAGATGTATGTGTTAATTGTTGTATGTATGTAGTTCAATTTGCTCGTGTCATTGGGATAAACATTTTTATCTGCTGACGAATCAATAATAATTAAATAAATAAATAAACAGTGCAAAGAGTACAGAAACGAACCAGAAACTCAACAAATAAGCAGAAAAAAAGGTCAAAGTTCCTGAAAAAAAACTTGGTTTGGCAGGCGATTTGTACCCGTGGGCTAAAAACAGAATTTTCAAGTCATCTGGAACTGGCAACTAAGATTTTTATGTAAAGCAATGCTTGGAAAAACGTTTATTGCTTTTCTTGAAGAAACATAGTTGTTTCATGCTGTTTTGGCCAGACTCCGCTTCTTGCCACTATTTTTCTGTTGTTCGGTTAAAAAATGGTATACCGCTAATAGTTTACGAATCATACCCAAAAACCCTCCGAATTCGCCGGAACTGCGTTCAATTGAAAAATATTGGGCAATACTTAAAAACCTTGAAAGAACTCAAAATACAGTTGAAAGTGAAAAACAGTTCAAGGCAAATTGGCGTTCAGCATCCAATAATAAGGATATAACAGCGCTACAATACTTGATGGAAGGTATAAAACATAAAGCCCGACAGTTTGCATTTGTAAAAACGGGAACCAAATCAAATAATTTCCCTGTGTTTTGTTGAACGATGAACTTATAAAAAGATTGATCCTTAATCAGAGATCGTAATTCTCACTCAGTTGGGTGAAAACCATGCTCTCTCTAGCAGGTTGTCTATGAGTAGCGAACCGTTCACCTTTTCATCTCTCCTTTTTCGCCAATAATTTATCATCCTCTCTCTTGCATATGCGAAAATATCGCTCTCCTAAATTCAACGAAAATATTTTCTCATGTCACATTTTTCACTGAAAACATGCTACCTAGACATACGAGGAGCAAAGCCCGAAAATAAGAGCAAGACGGTACACACTGGTACCGCCATGCACCATCATTGTCGAATTATAATGTCAAAATAAAACAAACATGAAGACTGGTGCATTTTGAGGTGTCAAAAAGTAAGTGAAAAAAAATTATCGGCATCTAGGATTCACTGAAAAAAAACGGTTTATCAGCTACTCATGCTCTCCGAAAATTATAAATCACCGTTGCTTTTCTCGCGAAAACTGCTGTGAGCGTATAATAGTCTCTCGCTTCTCACAGAACATTTCTCTTCTCAAGTAGGCGAAAATTTCGGTCTCTGTCCTTAATATAATAAACAAATCATGTTTGACCAATTTTTGACCGTTCCACCCTTTATTGCACAGGATTTTATTGGTAGCGATAAGTCCAAAGTGCGGGCATCAAGCATAGGAGAGGAGGTTGAATGAACCAACTTTGCAAAAGCATAGCTTATATTTGTATATTTATTCCATGAAAGTTTCAAAAATATCAGACTTAATATGAAAATAATTTTTGTCTACTGCTTTTTCAAACACAATCGAGTACAATTAAATGTAATGAACAGAAAGTCATACAGTCGGGTACCGATCTTTTCAGTTAATAGGGACCGTAAAAATCGAAACAGTAAAGATCGATACCCGTAGCTTATGGGATTTTCATCAATCGGGGGAAATGAGCTCAATCTAAGTTGTATCAAGTGATACACATCTACAGTTTTCAGCCGAATTGTTATACGACGTACGACTTTGGACCAACAAATCTGTGTCATTGAATTCTGGTTTAATTGGGAATTTCACCGCTAGAGACGCTATACTTTCGAGTAACTAAATATGAATGCTGTGGTTCATTGGAATAAGAGGTAATTGCCCAAGTATCACACTATTGATTATTAGCAAGTCATATTTATGTTATCTCAACCGAATGGCAATATGTGTGCTATTATGGGTTTTTTTCCTAGGATTTCCTGAGAGCCTCATCAGTTAGGACATATTCTTGTAACTTGTAAAGTTATCCTAATGGCCAAACCCTTCCTAGAGGTGGTCACAAAAGTTCTGAATTCGGCCACCACACGGCGCTAGTGTGCAAATATTCTATCAGTTTGTGATTGCTGTGTCTCGAGAGCCTTACAAGCCTTGCCAAACTCATACAAGTGACCTATTCTCTCACTACGTGGCGCTAGTGTACATATTATGTTTTAGTTTTATTATGCTGAATTTAGAGAGGCTTACAAATTACGATATTATTTGTTTAAGTAAATTCGTTCTAGTGACCAAGTCTTCGGAATTCACCTCCAACCAGCTTGTGCTAGTGGCCAAGTCCTTCCGACAGGGAGACCCATGTGTTCGTAACTCCGTAGCCGTGTGGCCGTGCACTTGATCTTCAGTTAGTAACCACTGTTGAGCAAAGGAATATGAACAATAGACTGATGCAAAATTTGAAATATTTGCTCCCCTAAGCTTAATCGACGCCAATTTGGGTCCTGATAGTCCCCAAAAAATTTTAACACATTTGGTTTTAATTTGACTTTGCACACGCTATTCAAAGTTTGTATGGGAATTAGTATGAAGAATCTCAAACTTACATTTCCAGACCCCTAAAATCTTGATACTATGTCCTTAAACCAAATCTTATATACATCCATATAGTGTAAGTTGTCAACTATCAGAATGCCGAAGATACCTGACATGTCAATTTTATACGAAAATAGTTATTTAATAAAACATAAAATACACACTTTAGGTATGATGTTTAATTCTTATTTTTGTTTTCTTATTATTTATATGTTTTTTATATTTTATATTCATATATTTTATGTATTTTATTTTATTTATATTATTATATACATTTTATATATTTTATATTTATATATTTTATATACATTACATATTTTTACTTCTTATTATTATATTTGTTGAATAACTACTTTTGTATAAAATTTACATGTCAGGTATCTTCGGCATTTTGATAGTTGGCAACTTACACTATATGAATCTTTATAAGATTTGGTTTAAGGACATAATATCAAGATGTTAGGGATCTGGAAATGTAAGTTTGAGATTCTTCATACTAATTCCCATACGAACTTTGATTAGCGTGTGCAAAGCCATATTAAAACCAAATGTGTTAAAATTTTTTGGGGACTATCAGGACCCAAATTGGCATCGATTAAGCTTAGGGGAGCAAATATTTCGAATTTTGCATCAGCCTAATGAACAAGCAGGGGAATGACAAGGGGCATGTGCATGTGCAAGAGTAGGAAGGACCACCAATATGATGATAGTGATATATATGTTTGACCAATTTTCGACCGTTCCACCCTTTAATTGCACGGAAAATGATAGATATCGATAAGTTCAAAGCTCGAGCATTTAGCCAAGGACAGGAGGTTTAATAAACCAACTTTGCAAAAGCATAGCATTTATGTGTATATTTATTCCCTGACAGTTTCAAAAATATCAAACTTAAAATGAAAATAATTTTTGTCTATTACTTTTTTTCAAGCACAATCGAATACAATTTAATGTAAGGTTGTAAGATTTGTAGCCCTCCATGTCTGTGCATCAAATTGAACAGGAATTCATGCAGTCGGGTAAAGATTTTTTCGGTAAATTGGAACCGTAGAAATCGAAGCCGTAAAGATGGATACCCGCTCACTAATCGAAGGGAATGAGCTCTATGTAAGTTGTTTCAAGTGACAAACATCAACAGTCTTCAATTAAATTAAAATACGAATCCTAGAGGGTTTGAGCTGTTTTGTGGAATACCTGTAACTAGAAATTTTTGATTTCTGGTTAAATTGGAATTTCATTGCTAGAGACGCTTTACTTTCGTGTTTCTAAATATGATAGCTATGACTCGATGGAATAAGAGGTAATTACCTAAGTATCACACTATTGATTATGACTTAGCAAGTCATATTTATGTAATCTCAACCGAATGGCAACATGTGTGTAACAAGGATTCTTCATCTTAGGATTTCTGGAGAGCCTAACCAGTAAGTACATATTAGTCTTGAGTAAAGTAATCCTAAGAGAGAGAGAGAGAGAGAGAGAGAGAGAGAGAGAGAAAGAGAGACGTGGCAACCTGATTTAAATCTGAACTTATGTGGCCACCTCTAGGAAGGGTTGGCCACTAAGATAAGTTTACTGAAGACTGATACCTATATTCTAACTGGTGAAGCTCTCGAGAAGTCCTAAGATGAAACTAATTACTCCGTATCCCAACGGGTCACAGCACTCATATTTAGTAACTCGAAAGTAAAGCGCCTCTGACGGTGAAATTCCTAATCAAACCAGAATTCAATGACACAGATTTGGTCCAACCTCGTACAACAACTCGGCTGAAGACTTCACTTGAAACAACTTAGATAGAGCTCATTTCCCCCAATTAGTGAAAATCCCGAAACCGATCTTTTTGGTACGCGACTGTACTACTTTTAAGAGCATTGCACCATTGAGACTTTAGTAGTCTACTTCATTGGATTCTACTTAAAATACCTATATATCTTCTTTCAGTTTCATGTTTTATCGTTCTAAAGCTTCTTCAGCTACTTCTTATTTCTCCCTTACCTTTTTATACGGTCGAAGATGACTTAAATTTTCACCTAGTACTCACGTCCTGCGGCAAATAGGGCGGATTTCATGCTCGTCACTAGTTACATGTTCCTAGCGTGAACATTGACCCTATTTTTCATCGTAGAGAATATCGACCTCCTTCTTGGCCTGCACCATGTTAGACCTGCCAAGTAACAGTTCTTGTAAAGGCGTGTTACTGCTGGATTTTTGGCACTCGGATCCTGCCTTAACCTGTTGGTGTTCTTACAAGTCCCCATATGGTACTGCTGCGACTGGTACTAACTATGACTTCCAGGTTCGATTTATGAAAGCTATGTCTTATTGTATGTGCTTATATTAAATGCCTCTTGGGTACCTGAGAATGCATAATAATTCTTATTTATCACAACAGGAAAAAACCTGACGTATTCTTATTCGGTCTACTTCAAAACTGCCCAAAGTTTCCAAACCCATTATAAATCTAACAATGAAAAGGTAACGCCTAAATCTGCTAGGCCAATATAATTACGCTCTAATTGCATCAAATCAATAGAATAGAAGTATCAGATGGCCTGTACTCAAAATAGCTAAGTAATCCAAAAAAAAGAACTTATATTAGTTTCAATTTGTTCCCTAAATCGAGCTAATAAACCAGTAATCGATTTGTGTACACGCTTCGCCACTATTTGAGTTTCGCATTTATCATATTATTTTGTTTATCCCCAACCACTGTTGTATTTTCTAACTAACACTTCCCTGCATATGATTGCCGAGGCGCTAAAGGGCGATACGGTCAAAATTTGGTCAATATCAACTTGACGTATTTCTTTCAATTTTGCATTTAAAAAACCTGAACACCCCTCATTTTGAAGGTGTGTGTGTGTAGAATGTTGTTCCTATTTTGATTTTGGAATTCACTCTTCAGTTGTCAAAATGCCGTCCAAGCAAGAAGAGCAGCGTATCAAAATTTTGCTCGCGCATCGCGAAAATCCGAGCTACTCGCACGCAAAGTTGGCAAAATCGCTAAAAGTTGCCAAATCAACCGTAACAAATGTAATTAAAGTGTTTGGGGAACGTTTGTCGACAGTCAGGAAGTCTGGATCGGGGTGAAATCGAAAACCGGAAGCCGCTGAGACGACAAAAAGAGTTGCCGGTAGTTTCAAGCGAAACCCTAACCTATCTCTCCGAGATGCCGCAAATAAGCTGGGTGTATCGTCTACAACCGTGCATCGAGCCAAAAAACGAGCCGGACTATCGACTTACAAGAAGGTAGTGACTCCAAATCGCGATGATAAACAAAATACGACGGCCAAAGCGCGATCCCGGAGGCTGTACACGACGATGCTGACGAAGTTTGACTGCGTGGTAATGGACGACGAAACCTACGTCAAAGCCGACTACAAGCAGCTTCCGACAGGAGTTTTATACGGCAAAAGGAAGGGGAAAGGTAGGAGATATTTTCAAGCACACGAAACTGTCAAAGTTCGCAAAGAAATATCTGGTTTGGCAAGCCATCTGTACCTGTGGCTTGAAAAGCAGCATTTTCATAGCTTCCGGGACTGTCAACCAAGAAATTTACGTGAAAGAGTGTTTGAATAAACATCTGCTGCCTTTCCTGAAGAAACACGGTTGTTCCGTACTGTTTTGGCCGGATTTGGCATCTTGCCATTACGGTAAAAAGGCCATGGAGTGGTACGCCGCCAACAACGTGCAGGTGGTTCCCAAGGACAAGAACCCTCCCAACACGCCAGAGCTCCGCCCAATTGAGAAATACTGGGCTATTGTCAAGCGGCACCTAAAGAAGACCAAAAAAACTGCTAAGGACGAGCAGCAGTTCAAGGCAAACTGGCTTTCTGCGGCGAAGAAGGTGGACAAGGTGGCTGTACAAAATCTGATGGCTGGGGTCAAGCGTAAGGCCCGGCAATTCGGATTTGGAAAAGCGGAAGCCTAACTGAATATTTTTCCTGAATTTTATACTAATTGAACTTGAAAAAGAAATTTAATTTGATTTTTTAAATAAACGATTTCACCGATTTACACGCGTTTTCCCTTGACCAAATTTTGACCGATCACCCTTTATGTTTCATTAGATCTATTAAATATAAATTCTGATACCCAGTGCATGAATTGGATATTGAGCAGGAAAATAAACTATGCTAATGAATCGATGACAAAGCTCACTTCCGCAAATTTCATAAAATTTGGAATTGCTTTTCTGCACCCCTTCACCCCTCAACTTGTGTTTTAAATTCGCATCCGCTATTGCCAAATAAGAGCTCTTCTAGTTTTGCATCAAAATAGTTGTATGGTAAATTGAATAATACTCATCCCACCAGGATACTCCATTGACTTAGGACATCAGCAATCGAACCTCGACTCTACCAGAATACTCATTCATAAAAGTAATGTCTAACTGACCGGATTAGATGAGGCCCCTAATTTGAAAAAAAAACCCAGACCCGTAATTTATTGGTTGCTTTCCAAGTGAACGTTGAAGCACCGGTTTAGACAAATTAAATAAATATAGTGCGGGTTATTTTCACGCTACAGCAACGTATAGCCTGCATTAGTTGCAATCTGACATCAGGAAAAACTGACAGGATTTCCGATAAACGATTATCGAGGAATATATAACAATGAAGCGAGTCAATGTTTCTGATAAAAGCTTTCCTGTTTTTGATAATCGAGTTAGGCCCTTCCCAATAAGTTACCTAAAATCCCGTTGCAATTTAAATGTTGTGGCCCCTTTGTCTCTTAAATAAGGATTAATTTTATTTTTTTATAGCATATTTATGAAGTCTTCTGGCAAGAAATGCAGAATAAGAACCCTTTCATCATGCCCATCCTGTGCTTTATAAAAAGCATTCGCTCTGAAGCCTTTCAGAGCGAAGAAGTTGCTCCCCAAAAGAAAAACAATAATAAGCCACCTTGACGCTAATTAACGTCAAAGAAAATTTGCCAACGCTGCTATTAAGCTTGAAAAAGTGCAACATTTACCTTGCTAAGGCACAGTTCACGGCCTTCAAGCGATGACTCACCCGGGACATGGATTCGATGTTGCTCACGTTTTGCCCTGCAATTTGCTTGCTGGACGTAGCAAATATTTTGTCTCGTGTAGTTAGAGAAGAACAGTTCATAAAGGAGCCCTTGTGGCAAAATGCTCATATGCAAAAATAATTAGGAAAAAATAAAAACTTAACGAAATAAAATAACTTTTTTCGACTCGAATACCTGATCTAAATTTTAGATTTTTGGTATTGTCAATTTTGCACATTAAAATTCGGTCGTACCCACTTCGGCTTGGACAAATGGATTTTTTAGTTTCGTTATTTATTTATTATATTTTATTCATATTTTTCGTTGCAGTATCGAATTAAATTATTCGAGATGACCTAAATAAAATTTGTATACGATCATCTTAAGTTCAAACGAAGTAAGTATAAATTTAAATTTTCAACGGGTTCCTCAGACTCATTTAAAACATAAAGACACTCAAAATTTCAGGCTTGGAAAAAAGTTGAATAATCCAGAAAAAAAAACTGCAGTTGTAATTATTAAAATAAAACAGCAATTTTCATTGGAAATATATACTTACCTTACCAATCAGATCAAGCCTAAGGCAGCCACTGCTGTATACAAAAGTCGTCTCCATTCTTATCGGCCATGACTGCAAATCGCCAGCGGCGAAGGGTCAGCATGTCACTTTTTACCTGTGCAATCCACCTTGCTCGTAGCGCGCCTCTTCTTCTTCTGCCTGTTAGTTCGTTCCTGAGACACACGTCGCACGATCCATCGTTTCTTTAACCAACCGCGTCAAGTTTCTGGAAATCCATAATTGTGCATGATCTTCCATAGCTGGTCTCAACCGATTGTGTTTCTACCTGATTTGAAATCGATGAAAATATGGTGTGTTGAAACGTTATATTCGTTACATTTATGCAGCATTTGCTGAATCGCATCTTGTCCGTAGTAGCGCGGGCACCCATAAGTCTCGCTTGGTATTGCCTGAACTCCTTGACAATTAGTGACAGGCGGCGGCATAAAATTTGCGAGAGCAGCTTGTAAACGGCACTAAGAAGAGTGATTGTGCGAAAGTTGCAGCAATCCAGTTTGTAACCCTTTTTATAGATGTGACCCATCCAATCCTCCGTCAAACACACTTACTCCCAAATCTTCAAATCTATGGTAACTATGTCAGTGCTTCACCACTGTGTTTAAATAGCTCGTTTGGTAGTTGGTCAATACCAGCAGCTTTATTAATTTTAAACCGACCAATTTCCTCCTCAACTTGAGGGTTGGGGTCGGAATCCAGTCATCTTCTGTTCGTGTTTATAGATTTATAACCGTGCTTCGTTTTCTGTAGTATTGCTGGAGTATTGCTCGTCAAAGTGCTGCTTTCACCTCTTGATCACCTCACACTCAACTGTGAGAAGATTACCGGTCAAGCCTCTTAGTTTTTTTAGACGGAATGGGTCCGCTCTTGGTACTTGGCACCGAAAGCTCTTAATTAATAACTGTGGAAGTGTATTTAGAATACTCAATTGAGAGCAGGCAATGAGCTTATTGTGAGAGCAATAATCGTGAAATGCAAAAGAAGAAAGAAAAAGGAAAATCTGCCAACTGTGCTATCACACACTCACTATGTCTAACTACATAGGTCTTTAGTAGTTAGCTCCGCTGACCTGACGCTGATTCAAGACCTGACGCTGAGATGATCCGGGATCCAAGCCTTCTGTCGGAGGCCAGATCTTCCGAAATATCCCTGCCTGACCACTTACAGTATCTGTCGAACCTCACGTCATTTGGTCCTTCCCCCGGTCGAGAAAGCCAGGGCCTGGAATGGGGTTGGAGTGTATGAGACCTGGGCTTCCCCAGATCGTCCTTGTTCTCCCATGTCACGAACGCTTATGGCTGCCTGCCGGACCTGGCGCAGTATGGTGCTTCCTCCGATCGAGAAAGCCACGGCCTGGACCGGGGTCACCGGGTTCAGCGTGTATGAGGCCTGAGCTTCCCTGTTGTTACGGTTGCCTGCTTGCCTCTCACCTTTATTTAACTGTTAAAGGGAGCCCAGCTTATCCAAGGTTCAACGCGGGGAGGCGAATTAATTACACACCCCAAGCCTCCGCAATATCGGCTTGTGGTACGTAGCCTTAAAGCAAGCTGTTCAACATGTCGTAGAAATTGGCGAATGTTGTTAGCACGGCACGGTGCCTTCATTTCTTCGTGGTCTCAATCTTTTTCGCCTTTTTCGTCGAAGAATAGAATTTTGACTATTCCGTGCATGTCTGTATCGTTCCACATTCGCTCTCTTACGGTGTTGCAGCATTCTCGCCATGTTGCATTTTGTTCCCCCACTAACTGTTTGCATTCGCTAATGAACCAGTCATTTTTTCGATTCGGTACAGAAGTACCTAGTGCAGTTATTGTTAAATCTCTCCAGCCATCTTTGAAAGTAGCTGCGATAACTTCCCTGTTCAACTGCGTGCACAACCATGACATACTTCAAGCATTTTCAGTTTCTTTAGAGACACGTCAATAGTGCAGACGATGACAAACAGATGGCACTTCCCAAGTAACACACAACGGTCGTAAATAATTGGAGCAACTTGATTGTAACTAAAATGCATGACATTGAAGTTACCTCTACCAATTTTAGACCACTAGCAAAATAAATGACGAAAGAAGATTGATCATAGATTGTGACCACACCGCTAGCAACGGAGAGCATTCACACTAACTTGACTGACCAAGAAAGAGTTCAGCGCTGTTGTCTTTAATACACGCTTAGCAAAAAGTACCCAATGAAGCAGTTAAGTGTGGGAAGCCAACGTTGAGTATAATTATGTTTACCTACCGTTGGGTACAAATGACTAACTTTTGGGTAGCAAGGGGAGAATGCCGTCGTAATGCTGGAAAGGTATTTGAAAAAAATGTGAATAATCTAAAATCAGATCTTGCCGACTCAGTTACATCTAAAATCAGTCTTGATGTCGCTGTGTTGATGTTTTCCTAAAAAGCTATCGGCTTCAGGTGTCAAAATAATTTCATCAAGGCACACTACATGGACGTACGAATTAATACTATGAACAGGGTCTATACCTATTGTACAAAATTATATTTCTTATGTTGAAATCTAAAACTTACTGTTTTATTGTTATGAATTATTATGAAATGCAGTTGTTTGGTAAAATGTTAACCTAGCTAATAACAAGCAACGTTGCCAACAAAACATTTTTGTAGTTTGTAAAATAAATCAATTATGATCAATTTTCTCTAGACAACTTAGGGTGTCTCTGAAAAAATGTTTGCTCTTACTTTTTTATTTCAAAATTACCAATAATGTTGTTCGCAAATGGTTTTTATAACTTAAAAAGATTAGAATTTTGGCGTATAAATCTTGTCGACATCTATTACCGTTAGTTAGTATTGAAAGATTTTCTTATAAAATTATGCCCTTTTGAAAAGTGTTTTACTCAATTTAAAATAATAACCTATCTTCAGTTTTATATGATCCACTTATGGTTTGCAAGAATAAAAATTCTGTTGAGTAATATTTTTTTTGTTGGCACCAACTAAAGAAATCAACATTTGGAAAGGCCTATTTTGTTCACACAAACCATAATAAGAAAAGCTCCTTAAATTATGTCACTCAATAAAAGGGGGGGGGGGGGCGTGACAATCCATACAAAAAAATTGAAGATCCATACAAAAAACTTGCAAAGGGGAGGAGGCTTATAAATCGGTCATTACAAAAGGTACAGAAAAGTTTCTAAAAATTATTTAATCTACATCTTTTTGGAAAAATGTATGCCTTTTTTCCTAAAAATAAAAAAGTCAGATTTTCGATTGTGTTCACTTACACCAAAATAAGTGCCATATTATTAGAAACAACTTTGAAGAAGACAATTTTGCTCCAAAACATCAAACTTAGGCGGAAAATGTATCTGCCCAGCTAAATTCGCATTCTGGACCACTGTGCAATGAATGTAAACTCGATAATACCAACGTTGGCTTTCCACACTCAACTGCTCCGTTGGGTACATTTTTCTGAGCATGTATGCCCATAGTCCAAGCGTGTTTTTTAGAGAATTAAGAATTCAGATTAAGATGCGGTCTATGAATTCTACTCTAAATTTTAAGATAATTATGATGAATTTACACGTAAAAAGATTCCAAAGAGAAGTATTTCAGTAGTTTCTTTTTCAGTCATTATCATTTATTTCCTACACACTTTTGTCATTTTTTGCATGAACGGTGCATTTGTCACCATCATACCCCGAAGGTACAAAGACGATAGTCATAAGGATCTAGACGCTCCCTCTCGGATAATTACTCTCCATTCTTCTTCTAAATGCAATTCAACCCCATCAGGGCGGCGTCTATTATGATGCTGGGTAAGAAAATTGTTCGTGAGCCGTTACAAAAGCAGGAGTTTTTAACGCTAAGTATGGTAATTGATAGAAGATTTATGTTGCTCGGCTCTTATTTAGCTCAACAATAATTAAGGTGGCTTAGGAAACATGGCTTGCGAGGTTGCGATTGTTCAGATTCAGGTCAGTTTGAGAGTCTACAAGCTTTGAGCTACTCTATTGCTACTTTTCTTTTTCATAACGTTGCTCTCTTTGTGATTTTGATTCAGTGCAAAAGATGAGAAAAATTCAATTCAGCATTGGCTTTTGAAATCGCAATAAGGTAAATGATGTTTAAAAAAACCGGTAAATGAGTTTACACGTATGTAAAATTTAAGGAACATAAATGGAGCGTGGCAAATCCCGTTATAACCATTTAGTTGCAATCTTTATCATTTCAATTGTAATTGTTGTCTTAGAACCTGCACTGTTTTAAAAAGAGAATGTTTTTGGGACGAGCTGTTACTGAACCCGTGGTTGATCTCACTAGACCATGGTGATTCATGAGAAGATACTTGATTAATGAGTATGAATTAATAGCTCTCGATAGTGCTCAAATTTGTATTTTGGGATGAATAAATTATCCCCACCCATGCCCGCAGCAACGCCATCATGCATAAGTAGGATAAAAGAAAAACAATGATTGGCTGGTCGTCACGAAATCCATTTCGTGCATTATTATTTCACCAGATAAAAATCAATATGATTGTTTCATCCAAATACGAGACATTTATTCTGTGTACAAAATCCATGTTTACGAAACGAGTGAAAGTTAAATTACGAAAATTAATTTTCAGTGTGAAGATGATTTGGGAGAGCTGGGATTACCATCGCTGAGGGAGAAGTATTCGGTGTTCTTGAAAATAACACGTGACTGAAACCAGAGTGAAGAGACTAAAACCCAGTGAACGATTCCAATTTTATGTGATTTCAAAAATATTTTCTGCTCCGTTTTGACTCACTATGACCGTCCACCTCTAGAATGAATCGGTGAAATCAGTAATGGCTGTCTTGATATATTAGTAAAGAACATTCTGCATTCACAAAGCAGTCTTGTCCGTGGTACGCCAATATCGTTTATATTGCAAAATCGATGATGAGACTGTTGCTTTCTGGAACGAAACATATTTGTACTACTCATCAAGCTTCATATTCAATGCCATACATGGGATCCTGTACTTCTGCTAATATCTGTTATAGAATGCATAGTTCAACTCATTAGGCCATGGTGACTAGTGAGAAGTTAGAATAATGATTGAGTAACGGGTGTCCACTAAAAAATGAGAATGATTTCAATACTTTACCATCAGAACAAAAACGGCCGCATAGAAATGTCACTTTAGATGAATGAATCGTTGCACTCTCCAGAAAATTTTCATACACTCTTATTTCACTCTAACATGTTCAGTCGTGTTCAGCATGCCGTCGAAACAGGAAGAACTGCGCGCGCGCGTTGTACAATTCTTTCAAGCGAACGAAGATCGTGGAAAAAAATACACGGTGGACCATTTTTGTCGTGAAAAAGTTCCGGTATCCACCGTATACCGTATCCTGGCATGCATGAGAGTAACCCGGAAGAAAGGTTGCGGCCGTCCAGCGAAAATAATGAATGAGAAAACGCTCCGCTCGCTGCGCAGCATGTTCAACAACAAGGATTCGGTAAGTCAACGGGAAGCAGCCCGAAAGTTCCATTGTTCGAAGTCACTCATCTGCAAGACGCTAAAGAAAGAAGGAATAGTGTGTAGAAAGAAAACCAGATCCCCAGAGTACACAGATGAGCAGATTCAAACCGTGAAATCCCAATGCCGCTGGATGACTCGGAATTACGGCGGAAAATCTTTCGTTCTGGACGACGAAAGCTACTTTCCTCTTTCGAAGTCTCAGATACCGGGAAACGACCGATTCTACACTAAGGACAAATCTACTACTCCTCCAAAAGTAATGTATAAGTTCAAGCACAAATTTGAATCGAAGGTTATGTTATACATCGTAATATCCGATAAGGGTATTTCGAAGCCGTGGTTCAAACCAAGCGGTTTGGCCATCAACCAGGAGGTGTACCAAAGAGAGTGTTTGCAGAAAATACTCATCCCATTTCTTAAACAACATCACTTGGATGGCAAATACGTGTTTTGGCCGGACAAGGCATCATCGCACTACGCAAAAAAAACGCTAACGTTTTTGGAGAGCCAAAATATACCATATGTCCCAAAAGACCGGAATCCGACAAATTTGCCACAGTGCCGTCCTATCGAGGATTTCTTCGGTCTTTTGAGCTCCATGGTATACACGGATAATTGGAAGGCCAAGAACACCAAGCAACTTACCAACAGGATCAAAAGCTGCATCCGAAAAATCGATGTGGCTGCCGTCCAACGGTCATGTTTCAGCATAACGACTAAGCTGCGCCGCACGGCGGACCACGGACCATATGACAATATTCACTAAACTTAGTTTGAAGATTTAAGTTGACCCTTTTAATAAAATAAATCAGTTTGAACAAAACTTCACTGGTATTTTTTCCTGACCCATTCTTTTCGTTCTCATTATTTAGTGGACACCCGTTATCAACAGTCTAGAGATAAGAAAAAAGATTAGTATTTTCCATTTAATTCCAGCTACCTTTATTGCTTATCTTGACAGATACGCGTATTTCGTTTACAATATGACTTCTTCAGTGTCGTGTACTTATAACTGTTAGTACACGACACTGAAGATGTCTGCACATTGTAGATGAAATGCGCGTATCAGTCAAGATAAGCAAAGAAGATGGATGGAATTAAATGAAAAATATTTATCTCCCTTCTCATTTCTAGTAACACTAAACAGCTCACACTTTCTAGGATTTATCAACAGTTGTCCATGCTTCTATTTTTTTGTTCGGAATAAACCAATAATTTCCGTGCACGAAGGTAGATTCATTGACATGTACGAATACGGTAGTAGAGAAGCGTCGTTGACTAACCCTCATGCATCTATTCGTCTGTTGTACAAAAAGGCATAAAGAAAGTATTTCACCAGATGACAAGTAACATGAATGTTTCTTATAAATTTTCGAGATATTTGTCCTATGCACAAAATCCATGTTTGCGAAACGATCGAAAGCGGATTTATGAAAAAATATTTCCAGTGCACACTTTCTGCTCACTCTGCGTACCCCTCCGAATTTTCCAGTAGCAGGCCCGTCCGCGACACTGTTCAAAGACCTCATGTTACTGAGTTATTTTTCTGATCAACTACTCGAAGTTTACAAAGAAAATCTAGCAAAGCTTATATCGACATATCGTACCAATGATTAACAAAGGGTGTTTCGATCAAAATGTTGTCGACTTAAACTTGACGCATTTCCTGTCATCGTGCATTAAACAATTTTGCACACCCCTCATTCTGAATCAAGCACATGCAACTGTCAAAGCTCGCGAATAAATATCTGGTGTGGCAGGCCATCTGTACCTGTGGCTTGAAGAGCAACATTTACATTGCGACCGGAACCTTCAACCAGAAAATTTATCTGAGCGAGTGCCTACAAAAAACGTCTACTACCTTTCCTGAAGCGACACAATTGTTCCGTTCTATTTTGGCCGGATTTGTCATCTTGCCATTACGGAAAAAGGCCATGGAGTGGTATGCTGCCTACAACGTTCAAGTGGTGCCCAATGACAAAAAATTTTCCAACACGCCAGAGCTCCGCTCAAACGAACAATATTGGGCCATCGTCAAGCGGAACCTTAAGATGACTCAAAAAGCTGTTGTGAGCGAGCTGTTGAGAGCGTCAAGCGGAACCTTAAGAAGACTCAAAAAGCTATTGTGAGCGAGAAACAGTTCAAGGCAAACTAGCTGTGGCGAATAAAGTGGACAAGGAGACTGTTCAACATCTTATGGCAGATGTTACACGAAAGACCCGGCAATTCGCATTCGGTTAAAAGGATGCTCAGCTGATTTTTTTCCTGTATTCTGTATTAATTGAAGTTGAAAAAAAAATTGAAATATTAATAAAAACTTTGATCGACTAATACACATTACTGTTTGATCAAATTTTGATCGGATCACTCTCTAGGACGCGAAGCAACAGTTTACATGGTCATTTAAAAAAAAATACTATCTGGCTCAAACTATTCACGAGAAAACGTTTACTTGAATATAAATCAGAAGTCGTATGCCAAAAATAAACCCAAAAGGAGCAGGAGATAGTTTCTCAAAACAACATCATATAAAATAATGTTTTGTTTCTCAGAATAAATACAGTAGGTGGTACCTTTACTAACCGCAGTTTGGTATCAAATGGGATGTTTGATACGACAGTGATGTAGTTTTGTTTATCTCCCAAACAAAAAAAAAACTTCAAAACAGATGCCACATTCAGAGGGTGATATCAACATCTACACTGGCGACTTCAATGCGAAGAGCGGCTCCGACAATACGGACCATGAGCGTGTTATGGGATGTTATGGCCTCGGAGAAATGAGCGAAACGGTGAACTGTTTACAGAGTTTTGTAGCAACAATAACATGGTGATCGAGGGATCGCTTCTTCCCCAACAGGAGGAGAGCGGCTCCGACAATACGGACCATGAGCGTGTTATGGGATGTTATGGCCTCGGAGAAATGAGCGAAACGGTGAACTGTTTACAGAGTATTGTAGCAACAATAACATGGTGATCGAGGGATCGCTTCTTCCCCAACAGGAGGAGAGGCTCAGACGGTAACCATTAACACAGGCCGACTAGAAAATGCAGCTGCAAGAAGATCGTTCGTTGGAGAATTTGAGACTCTAGCAGTGGATGTTCCGGAAGGTGGCAGCGTGAAACATTAGTGAATGGCCAGTTGAATACCTCTATCGAGACAATTGAAAATAATTATGGTATGCTGCGCACACAGCGAAAAGAATGGATCACTGATGAAACCTGGAGGAAGATTGCGGAGCGTAGAGCAGCAAACGCCGCAATAGAGCGGGCGAGAATCAGAGCAGTCGAATACGAGTCTAGCCAACGGGTTTTGTCTCTAGACAATGAAGTAAAATGCTGCTGCTCACGGTACAATGGAAGGTGGGTGGGCTCTCTAGCAAACGAAGGAAAGAAAACCGTAACAACAGGCGATATCCGAAGCCTCTATGAAAACTTACTGCAATTCAGTGGAGTAAGGATGAACCCAACGATGCCAGTAACAGACTCGTCTGTTTTTTTAGGTGGGATGGAAAATCTGCAACCAGACAACTGAAGAACTCAGGGTGTGGGGATGAGGGTACCAACTCCTCGACCCACTAAAAACTCATCCGTACCTCAAGTCTTGGAATCTCCCGGAACCACCTTTCGGTATTAATTCGGGAAGGGGACGAGTGTGCTTGTTAAGTACCCACAATGCCTAACTACTTAGGGCTTTAGTAGCTAGGTGATCCCTACGACCTGCCGTTGGTCGTTTCACCATTTTTGATGGAGATCGAGGACAATCTGGCAGGCTTCTATGCATACCGCGTTCCAGGTGTCTCGGTCTTGGCACAACCTCTGGACCAAAATATCCGGAGTCGTGTCATCACCACTTACGGCTATCATGCTGGATCTCGCGCCATCGAAGTGAGGACATGCGAAGAACACATGTTCCATGGTTTCCTCAGCCCCCGCGTACTCAGTGCATGCGAAAGGCTGGCATGCCCATATTTGTGCAGGTATTGTCTAAAACAGCCGTGGCCTGACAATATCTACGTTAAGTGGAAGTTCACTTCACCGTGTCGCCAATCGGGCGGCCTGTTTAATTCCGGGATTAGTTGGTGAGTCCACCGACCGTTGCTGGAGTTGCTCCATTCCTGTTGCCACTTAACCATGGATGCGGCTCCAGTAGGCTCTCGAATACCGCTTGTTCCACATTGTTCGAAGTACTCTACGTCCTTTTTTATGACAATGTCTATTGGCAGCATCCCCGCTTGGACGCAGACCGCGTCCCGTGATACCGTTTGGTATGCACTAACCACTCTTAGGCACATAAGCCTGTGCGTACTCTCTAGCTTACTAATGTAGCTCTTGGTACTCAAGGCGGTGATCCATGCCGGCCCGCCGTACCTATGTATGGACAAGGCGACACTAGCCAGGAGTTGTGTTGTATACCTCTGTGTTGTATACCAGTCCGCGATTCTGGAAGTAGCTTCCCAGAATCTTATACATGTACCCAGGAACCTGAAGGCGTTGGAGCGAGTCGGCGATAGCCACCCAACTGGCGCTATTGAACGCACTTCTCACGTCAAGGGTGATCATTGTACAGTAGCGTACGCTCAACGCTCTTGCGCTGGATTGCCATTTCAGCCGTCTTGGTGACGGACAGAATGGCATCCACCGTCGACTTCCTTTTAATGAAACCAAACTGATTATTAGACACACCGCCTATTCCCTGCGTGTGTGTTGTCAGTCTGTTGAGGATTACAGATACGTCTAGACAGTTCCGAACCCACTGACTAGTAGAAACACTTCGAACAACTTCTGCAAGTAACGACGTTTAACCAACCATCAACATCTCGGCTAAGGTTGAGGCGCCTAGCTCGCGTCAACTTTGAGGCCCCATAACTACAGGATCAAAGCAGCTATCAAAAGCATAAAATCCAATAAGGCTACCGGGGTCGATCGTTTATCTTGGTAAACATCCTTAAAATCCATCGTCTTGGTAAACATCCTTAAAAGGGGGATCTAACTGTGTGCGACAACTGGTGAGGCATCATGTTATTGTGTATTGGTTTCAACGTGCTGTGCAAAGTTATCCTAAGTCGGACGCGACTCACCGGTGGCAACAAGCAGGATCCCGTGCTAGAAGATCTTGTGTGGACCATATTGTCACGTTTTAAATCATCTTGGAGAAGGTTAACGAAATCCAAGACTTGCTATATTTAGTATTCATTGAGTATGAAAAATATTTCGACAGATTCAATCAACAAAATTTGTTACACGCTGTGAGATACAAAGGAGTTCCGGATAAATCTTCAACCTCAAAGAGTTGTAGTACAAGGCTTTCAAATCCAGAGTACTGCATAACGAAGTGTCTCACCATCAATTTCAGGATCAGTGCTCAACGGCTTAGCGATGCATCGCTAGAACTGCTCTGTGCCATTGGCGGTATAAGAGCACGATCAAGCGCGCACTCTTTTGTCTGTCAAAAAAGTCCCCTTTCCTTCGCCTACCCCACACTGGAGAAGCTGGGCAAAATATTGTGATCAGATGCCACCTTTCAAACATGCCCAACGCTCAATTTAAACTAATTCTATTCTATTTCACAACCTGCCGTGTTCTTAAGGACCTATCAATACTTTCTCTTCACGTCTTTGGTTCTAGCAGAAATTGCTGTCCACTCCTAGGTTTGTATGTTGATAAGAAGGATATTTCCATTTCAAACATTACGTGCTTCATGCAAAAACAGGAAGCTGTATCGGGAGTGGATGGTGCAGCCATTGACGACGAGACGAAGATTAAAGCGGACGCCAAGCAGAAGTCCCAGCCTAGACTTTTTCGTCGGCAAGTCCCACCTGGATGTATCGGAGATGTTCCGGAAGAAGAAGGTCGACAAGGTTGCAAAGAAGTACGGTGGGGGCGGCAAATCCATCAAGCCGTACTTAACGACCGGCATCATCAACGTCCAAATATATAAGAAAAATGCCTCCAGAAGCGTCTGCTGCCTTACCTCCAGTCCCACAAAAGTTACACTCTGTTTTGGACGGATCGGGCCATCACGCGAAACCGGTGATGGAGTGGTACGAAGCTGAGCTAGTGATGTTGTGTTTGTGCCGAAAGGCAAATCCAGAAAACTCGCAAAAGCTTCGCCCAATAGAAAAATTCTGGGTGGTCATGAAGGGCATGCTCCGGAAAACAGGGAAGGTCTTCAAAAACGACAAAGATATGAAGAAAGAGTGAATGAAAGTGTGTAAGAATTATGGCACTAGTGTTGCACAGGATTTTATGAGTAGCTTTAAGTCCAAGCTGTGGGCATTTAGCCTAGGAGAAGGGTTTGAATAAATCTACTTTGCAAAAACATAACCAATATGTGTTTCTATATTCCATGAGACTTAAAAAATATTCAACTTAAAATGAGTTTAAGATGATCAGTTTTGCTTGTTGCATTTTTTCGAGTACAATCTATATACACCTACGTGATCCTTGTGGTCATAAGTATGATATAACCCACCTCTATTATTTTTTAATTTTATTTTTTTGAACGAGAGATGATTTTGGAAGATTCAACGCAAGAAGTTAGTTGTTGTAGAAACTCAGACATCCGAGGGATGGGCAAGTCATTAGAATGGCAGATGCCATAACTGAAAGCAGGGAAATGGTGCTTTCAAAGTCACATAACGGGTGTCCACTAAAAAATGAGAATGATTTCAATACTTTACCATCAGAACAAAAACGGCCGCATAGAAATGTCACTTTAGATGAATGAATCGTTGCACTCTCCAGAAAATTTTCATACACTCTTATTTCACTCTAACATGTTCAGTCGTGTTCAGCATGCCGTCGAAACAGGAAGAACTGCGCGCGCGCGTTGTACAATTCTTTCAAGCGAACGAAGATCGTGGAAAAAAATACACGGTGGACCATTTTTGTCGTGAAAAAGTTCCGGTATCCACCGTATACCGTATCCTGGCATGCATGAGAGTAACCCGGAAGAAAGGTTGCGGCCGTCCAGCGAAAATAATGAATGAGAAAACGCTCCGCTCGCTGCGCAGCATGTTCAACAACAAGGATTCGGTAAGTCAACGGGAAGCAGCCCGAAAGTTCCATTGTTCGAAGTCACTCATCTGCAAGACGCTAAAGAAAGAAGGAATAGTGTGTAGAAAGAAAACCAGATCCCCAGAGTACACAGATGAGCAGATTCAAACCGTGAAATCCCAATGCCGCTGGATGACTCGGAATTACGGCGGAAAATCTTTCGTTCTGGACGACGAAAGCTACTTTCCTCTTTCGAAGTCTCAGATACCGGGAAACGACCGATTCTACACTAAGGACAAATCTACTACTCCTCCAAAAGTAATGTATAAGTTCAAGCACAAATTTGAATCGAAGGTTATGTTATACATCGTAATATCCGATAAGGGTATTTCGAAGCCGTGGTTCAAACCAAGCGGTTTGGCCATCAACCAGGAGGTGTACCAAAGAGAGTGTTTGCAGAAAATACTCATCCCATTTCTTAAACAACATCACTTGGATGGCAAATACGTGTTTTGGCCGGACAAGGCATCATCGCACTACGCAAAAAAAACGCTAACGTTTTTGGAGAGCCAAAATATACCATATGTCCCAAAAGACCGGAATCCGACAAATTTGCCACAGTGCCGTCCTATCGAGGATTTCTTCGGTCTTTTGAGCTCCATGGTATACACGGATAATTGGAAGGCCAAGAACACCAAGCAACTTACCAACAGGATCAAAAGCTGCATCCGAAAAATCGATGTGGCTGCCGTCCAACGGTCATGTTTCAGCATAACGACTAAGCTGCGCCACTGTGGACCACGGACCATATGACAATATTCACTAAACTTAGTTTGAAGATTTAAGTTGACCCTTTTAATAAAATAAATCAGTTTGAACAAAACTTCACTGGTATTTTTTCCTGACCCATTCTTTTCGTTCTCATTATTTAGTGGACACCCGTTACAAAATTTCATCTCCTTTGGAAACAGGGCATTATAAAAATTACAGTGGTTGGAATACCACGCATTGTCTTTATTATAAGTGATTTCAGTACAGTTATTATAACTCTTATTAGTAACGGTGGAGAAAGTTTAGTATCATTCTAAGAGTATAACATTGTTGGAAATTTGGATAACAAACTTTGAGTAAAATATATCAACAAATTTTACAAAACAAGCATTTATTCTTTCAGTGAAACTCCACATCAATATGCTGCGAAAGCAGAAAATATAAATACTTTAAGATTAAGTTTACGTCTGATAAACTTAATGTGCCACATATGCGACGTGGACAAGTCATTTTGGTACGGCAAGTTTTAATTGAAAAGGACAATTTCATTATGCTACATGAGGATACGTGAAGCAAGCTGTTCATCGACGAAACTTCAAAATTTATAGAATGCTTTTAGCAAAATTGACGACGTTGTTCACTTTGAGCGGAGAAGAAGCACATGAGGTATTTTCTTACAGCCAACACGCATAATCTTAGCTGGTCGATTGAGCAAAAAATTTCCTCTCTTGTATGATCCAGCACAAAAGCTTATTTAAACAAATTTCGAAGTGATGATTTTGTAATTACAAAATAATTTCCAATTAAAACAGAAAACTTACTCCTCCGATGACCCGCTGCTGAGCCAGATCTTATGAGCTGCAAGAATAAGCGAAATGTTCTATTGCAATTTCCCGCCGCTGTGGTATCTCTTGCTGAATCTCCGGAAAGGAACTTGCAGAATGAGGTAGAATGTATCATTTCCTGCCTGCTTGCCGGCGATGCCAGTATAGCCAGTGAGGGATAGGAAACAAATCCGAGATATTGCTGGGAATGTGCGGAAAAGAAGCGTAAATCATAATCCTCTTGTCGAGAGATGCATTTCTCGTTGTCGAGAACGGTGGATGGTGCGATGCTCTACAACAACAGACATCATAACCTTTTACAAACCAAAGGCTGGGAAAATAATTATAAGCCTTGCAGCATGATATTTCTGACGGAAAACGACCGCTACGAGAGTTGAGCATGAGTTGGAGGTTGATGGATAATTTCATTACCTTGGAATGCACTGGATCTGAGGGGTGGTCCTGCTGGAGCAACGTTGGTTCGTTGTAAGAAGGAAGTATATAAATCAGCAGAAAAGTTTTGAGCGAGCGGAAATGATGATGAGCATAAAGAAAAGTAATAATTTGCATTCTTTTGTGCGGCTTATACAAGTGCAGCTCTGGCGGAAATGAATGAAGCGAAGTGTTTCAAAAATTAATTCAGTTTGTTATTTGAGAGTTTAGAGTGAAACTTAAAAAAATTGAAGTTCTGTGCTTGAATCCAGATTGCAAATCTTACTTACTTAAGGGTTGAACTCAATTGTCAATAGAAAGAGAAAAATATAATTTTTGATTGAGTTAATGCGTGTCAAACTTCAGTTCACTGTAAATTTTGGAAACTAAGCACGCCTAACCTGCTGAGTATTAATGTTTTATTAACCCTGCAAAATAGTGAAACCTAGAAGTAGAAGTATGATTATAAAAACTAGGCTCATTTGCATCTTTTAAAAGTTCATCTTATCTTGCTTGTTACCATTATGTAATGTGGATATTTACTTAATATTATTGTTCCATCACTTCCATCGATTTATGTATAGTTA
Organism: Aedes japonicus; assembly: GCA_034211315.2. Taxonomy (NCBI): domain Eukaryota; kingdom Metazoa; phylum Arthropoda; class Insecta; order Diptera; family Culicidae; genus Aedes; species Aedes japonicus. The sequence goes on along the minus strand of JASCZW010005749.1, from coordinate 64,277 downwards.
TTTTATTATGAATACTCTGTTCCAACTCTGTACCAAATCAACAAACAACTATTCTCTCGTTCCTTCTTATTCAAACTGTTTTGCCAAAAAATTAACTGCACTGGATTTCTCACGAGTTAGTTAATATAAAAAACTAAAAAACAACGAATCTTACACTGTAAGTGGACTGTTTACTTATCCGACCATGTAACCGGAGTACGGGGGACTGTACGTATCGTAATCTATTTTTCTGTTCAACCAGGAAGATCAATATGCTGCCGAAGATCTACCGCTATAATCTCTCTCAATTGCTGCAATCAGCACACATTTTAATTTGTACGATAAAAAGGCAGAGAGATCAAGGCAATGGTAATCCAATTGGCATGGGCATAAAAGCGCATTTGAAATATCATACCGGTGAAGCTATTTTTACCTAACAAACCGGTGACCTTAGGTTCACTCAAACTTTACAACAATGAACAATATTGGGTTCAAGACAAAAACTGATAATATATTGTTCTGACCAGTCACAAATACCATGAACGGTTGTCAACCACAAACGGCAAGATGACATGTTGTTCTTCTAGAGATGCTCAATTTTGCTTCGTTATCTTCTAAGTACAACCTTGGTTTTCGAAGCTCATTGAAATGACTGGCTGGACTGATGTGGATTTCATGATGATGACGTCTACATTACTTAACACGATGAATCCGTGTACTGAGATAGATACAAGGGCTGTATGGTAAATACCCGTGTTTGACGACTGATGGCATCACTGAGGCAAAATATGTATGGCACCATGTAACGCCATCTTCAAAACAATAGCTGTCAAAATTTCAGACAGATTTATCGAATAGTTTTGTTTAGATAGGTGTTGAAAGTTGTAAAGTTTATTTTTTTTGTTTTAAGTAGTCCATTAATTTAAGAGGCTCAGACATGTGTGACACTTTACAGAGCCAAATTTCAAAATTGTTATTAACAATGTTTTGCTTCATGGTGTTAGTAAATGGGGCACCAATTAATTTTGGCTTGCTCAAGGTTAATTGGTCACATTATCGTTTGGAAGGCAGGTAACTTATCTAAGTAAATAATTGCTGCTCATGGCTGCGGCTGCCATCAAGACGTCGATTCCTATAGCTCTTTTCAGGAGCTAGGCGCAGATGGTTGACCAATAGATCATTTCACGAAGGCGTCATCAATGCAGTTTTGACAGTTCAGGGAGCTTGTTTACGTGGACTTAGAATATTTTCGGTAAGATCGGTTTGAGATTTTGTGCTCAGAATTTGTTGCGATTGAATTAAACTTGCCGGAAAACAGACACCAGTGCTTAATTTCACATCATTTCCTGAATCTAATAGTACAGAATCCGGATAAAGCCAATGAAAAAATTCGTTGGAGCGGTCCAAATTCTAACACCTTGTAAACAAGCTCCCTGAACTGTCAAAAAAGTGAGGTTAATAGATTCGGTGCAATGATCTATTGCTTGCTGGAAGGTACAAGTAGCATAGAAACAAGAGGATAGTACAGCTGGGACAAAATGGCGAGAAATTTACAGGAATAGGGGGTGTAATGACGTTACACATTAAGATCAGACAAACAAAAGAATTCGTAGATCACTTGTATGTAGGGAAGATAACGCATTCCTAAAACATCTCTGCTCACATGCTGGTTATATATTCTTCAAAAATGTTGAGATTGTTTCTTTGGCTTTCAGTCTTTTATGTAGGGGAAACAGATTTTTTTTTTCTATTTTCCGACGTTTTGGCAATGAAAAAATATCTGTTTCCCCTACATAAAAGACTGAAAGCCAAAGAAACAATCTCAACATTTAAAAGTAACAGTCGATAATCAGCAACGTTCTTCAAAAATCGTATTAAAAAATTGATAACAGATGATAACAAAATTTGTCAATGTGGATAACTAAATTTGTTATTCGATAACTGGTGAGTTCAAAATGATATCTGAGAAAACAAAACTTGTTACTTATTCGATATCAGTTTGTTATTTTACATTGTTAGGGTCAGGAAGCATAATCCGGGCAACACCAAACTGCGTAATCGATGTCATCATAACCGGTTTCGCACCTACATGTATTGCTTTTGACGAGGTCTGTAGAGATGTGCGTCTGGCGAGTAGTGGTTGGACACAAATCTTGAAATCACACGAATGAAGCGCCAACTTACATCCAGACCTTTGAACCACGATATCGTCGAAACATTTGGAAGAATGAAATGTAATCACCGCTCGAGAGAATTACTGGTCCAATCGTTTTGCCAACTTTGAAGGCAACTTTGACGTACTAATGGGAAAAAATCATCGTGTGAAATTCTTCTATAAAAAATCTCGCCATCTTGTGCACCCACTTTTGCTAGAGAGTCCGCCTTCTCATTGCCTGGAATTGAGCAAATATGCGGGTCCATACAAAGGTAGTCCCAAATGATCTTTCGACCAACGCACACATCTGCTCCTTTATTGTTGAAATAAAATAAGATGGGTCCCCACTGTTTTCATCGACAGGAAGGCCTCGATAGAACTGAGACTATCCGAGAAGAACAAATAAGTGTCTATGGGCATGTTGGAAGTCATCCCCAATGCGAAATTGATTGCTGCCACCTCAGCAACCTATACGGAACAAAGTTCCTGAAGTATCCGCAATGCAGATGAATATTCATTGTAAACACTGAAACCAGTGGATCCATCTATGATTGATCCATCAGTGGAAATTCTTATTTTGCAATTGACAAGTTGGTACTGTTTAATAAAAATATGGGGAATTAAAATAGGTCAAAGTTGATCTGGAACCCCTTTAATAGCCTGCTTCATGGAGAGATCAGATTCAATGGAGGAATTGGGATGAGACAAGCGCACACTAAGAGTGTTAACATGGAAGACTAATATCGTATGACATAGTTGTAATATAGATTGGAAAGAATCTAGAATGTGAACTCAATTCGAGCATTTTTTCGAAGTTTTCAATCTCAAGGTTATTACTGAGTCCACACTTGATCAGTATTTTAGATGCGAGCTCTTAAAACCGGTTCTGTAAGGGTTGTACTCCTGACAAAACCTTCAGGATCATATTATGCGGTGAATACATACAGTCAAAGGTAAACAACGATATTGAATGCGTTAGAATTTAACGAGTTGGCTGTTTCTTGCCGAAGGGAAGCAAAAAGAGCCATATTCGAGAACTGAAAGCTTCAGGTTGGCCAAGAAAGTCTCGATGGGACGCAGCTGTGGGACGTTGGGCAGGTTCGCCGACTTGGGTACCACATCGATATTCAGCCGCTCCATCTCCTCCAACGATCACTTCGAGTAGTGGGCCGACGCCAGATCCGGCCAGAACACCACGTCTTCGCCCTCATGGTATTTCTTGACGCAACTTCCGGCAGGCATTTTGTGCTATAAGTTTCCCCGTTCACGGCCAGTTCAGAGTGAGAGGAGAGCGGCTTTGACATCCCCTTCTCGCTGCCAGTCGTTGTCATCCAGGGTGAGATAAGTCTCGTAGTCCATCACCACCGCCTCGTCGCGATTTGCCGGAAAATCGAGTTGACCATCAAATTCAGCCACTGCCGCTGCATCATTGCCTGCAGCTCCGAAACCAATGGACGCGACTTCCGCTTCCTGACAAGTATGTTCATGTTCACCAGGTACTTTTTCTCTGTTTGAACGGTTGAACCGACCTCCCGGCCAAGCGCACACAGCGATGTAGTCTGTTTTCCTTCGGACTTCCTCTTCAGCATCTTTTGGAGCTTCTTGTAGCTCAGGGTCGTCGGCCGGATCGTTGTCTAATAGTGCCAAGATGTTGTAGATGCCGGAACGGGCGTATCCGGCGTCCACAAAGTACCGTACAATGTCCGTTTTCTACGCGACAGAGTGCCGTTTTTGAACGCGCACACTTCTGAACGGAGTTGCTTCATTGTTTTTGCCATATCGGTTAGAGTTCAACTGATAGAGCAATCAATTTTTTTCTACTGACTCATGGATTACTATGATTGATGCTGCATAGTTTTGTCAGTGCGGGTGAAGTTAAACCCATGTAAAATCGGCAATTTTTGTCCATTTATTCAATGCAAACGTTATAGTAATTTTATTTTATTTTATTTTTATGTGAAGTTTAATGCGTAGCATAGCGAATAAGCTTCAAATGAAATGCATAAAAAATAGTAAAAACAAACTTAAAACGATTCTTTTGAACAAGAATCCTTAATGATGAGACGAAGTTGCATCTATTGGGGGCAACCCCGGCGTAGTGGATAACATCCATACCTCTCACGCCAAAGTCACTAGTTCGAATCTCACCCCCGGACAAGTTACGAAAATACCCGAAAGGTATTTGAGTGACTACGATGGGAGATGAACCAGCCCAGGGCTGTAAATCTCGATAAGAAAGGAATAAAAAAAAACGAAGTTGCATTTACGAATAGACCCAATATATCAGTTCGAACATGTTCCAGAGAGAAAAAATCAGTGGGGTTGTGTACAAGACACGACGGGTTGACGTAGACTACGTTAAACCAAGTGATGCATTATAATGTCAGGGAAATTCTGTGTGGCTATTATTAGCGTTAAAAGGGTTTCAATTATTCGTGCCGGTCGCTTACCCTTACCGATAGAAGCAGTTTAAGTCACAATATGACGGGTGCTGCTCTTATGGGATATTAGACCAGGGTTTTGAAGCCAGTAAGTAAGAAAATTCTATTGTACGCTCTTGAGATATTATTTAGTGGCCCTGAAGTTTTATGAAATCAGTATGTAGGAAAATTCTCTTGTACACTCTTTATAACTCTTTGGTGGCCCTGAAAAGGGCCTTTTGGTTTAAATGATGACACGGTCACGGTTGCACGTTTTACGATGGACTATCTTTAAGGCCTAGAAGATAGTTAAGGATCTGTTAGGGAATATGAAATTATTTAATTAATGATAGTTTTGCTCATTCTTATAATCATAATCACTTAACATTACTAAATGTTTATTCGTATGTCATACTGTGCCTGAATGGCCTGCATCTCGGAATTCTCACCATCGCCGGAACCATCAACAATGTTTTGCATCGTTTGGGGGATTTCAGTAACGACAGGCAGCGGAGGAAATTCTATAATACGCACATACAAACATATATTTTGACTGATACCTTATCTCCTTTTCAACATTCACCATTTAAATGTCATACCATTCGGATCATTTGTATACAATCTGAGTTGTAGTATGCCTTTGCATAATTCAACTTCAAAGATTCAAAGAATTAGAATTTAGGCAATTTTAGCAATTCAAGGGTAATAATAAACATTGAAATACTCTAGAATTCAAATTACGATAAAATTCGTTTTTAGAAAATATCCGGCATTGTTATGAAAACACAATAATCAATTGCAACATTCTAAATGTGTAAGCGTCTCTTAAAATTTTCAAAGTTTAGGAAGTTTTATCAAACAGAATATAACAAAAATTATCTTGCAGTTGTTGTAAGGTTATATATAAGTATATAGGGTACATGTCCCTTGGCTCTGTCGATTATGTAGCGCACGATTACAGTTTTAACTATAACTCATACAATAATTTAGCTAGTAACGATATTCAACTAGTTATACCTTTGCTAAGACATGCTTAATAAGGCGTTTGCTGTACTGGACCATGAAAAGTCACCAACTAACATTATTGAGTCGAAAACTTTCGAAGGATATCATTAAAGATACTTGTTCGAACGAATTTCAGTAAAGTTTGTTTGTTTCATCGCTCCGGGCATTTATTTATAATATCGTTTCGGGCATTCGGCTATATTCGGTATACTATACGGAATATAAAGCTACTTTATAACATCTAAATGACTTTCTCATGTGATCAATCGGCCATTCCATTTCAAAACATTAAAATTCCCACTATATTCATTTAGTTATATAGGTATTGGTATGAATAAGCCCTTCGAAAAATACACAACCGCTCACTCTTACTTTTCCATTGAAAACTTTTATAATCTACATTTTACTATGTGATGAATACATTTGTCCATAGTTGGGAATATAAGGTTAAATGCGTACCTAAAATATGGTCTATGGTTTTCTTGTGAAATTATTATTCATGTTTCTATGTGCGTTTTTTAAATCGCGATGCGTTTTTTTAATCGCGTTGGTTTGTGCGCTCCCATAAGCCGCCATGTAATCTCACAGCGGCGATTTTTCCACCGCGATTTCGCTGCCGCGGTGGCAAAACATTGCTGCAGTTTGGTGGAGCCTTCATTTGTACGGCAGCGGAGCTGGTGCAGAGGCAGCAAGTGGTCAGGTAGCAGCTGGTGGTGGTAAGTAGCAAGGCTCTCCCAAACAGCGATCGTCGCGATGAGGCAAAATGGCGGATTATGAGGGCGCACATCGCGTCGGTTTTGTGCAAGCCGCCATCTTACCTCTTCGTGGCGATTGTTTCGCCGCGACTTCGAAAACGCTGCAGTTTGGTGGAGCCTTGAAGCAGCTCCCTGCGACCAGCTCCCAGCGACCGGCTCCCAGCGACCAGCTCCCAGCGACCAGCTCCCTGCGACCAGCTCCCTGCGACCAGCTCCGCACAGCTTCAATGCTGCCAAACGACTGAGGAAAAATTTTGCTAAGTGTGCGTTCTATGCCGTTCTCAGCTGCATGCGAGACGTACATGGGGAGACAAATGATATGATTGGTTAAAGTCTCTCTCTAACACAAAGAAGAAGAAGATGATGCAAGACGTTCCTTGCTTCGATTTGAAATCTGTGATAGGAAATTTGGTAAATTTACTCTGCAAAATGACATTATAAGACATCACCTTATATTTGCGTTATTTTCAATAGTTTACTATTGATTGAGAAAAATGTTTGACAATTGAATTGGAGCGCGGTAAAATTTCCGACCGATTGAAGAAGAAATCATGTAAATCTATCGTGGATTATTTGAGTTATTCGCGTACAAAACGTACGGTTTTTCGTGACGGTCGCAAAATTTTAGATTTTCATTTGACACCCTACCCTTGCCGTAAGACGTAGTCTACGTCAAAAAAATGGAAGAAGAAAGAAGAAAAATAATTGTGCGCAATCATTCGGAAAACCCTTAGTGGTCTGGGCCAAAGCATGCTGGGTTGGGTTTTCCCCGAAATACCGTGTGGCGTGTTTTTAAAAAGTACAGAGAAACTTTGTCGACTGATCGCAAGCCTCAAAGCAAGCGTCGGGTGGGGTACTGTCAACCGTCAACAGTGGAACAAAGTCATCAAGAACATTAAGGCAAACCCTAACATCTCAGATCGAGATTTGTCCAATATGTTTCGCACCGCACGCAGTATCGTGCGACGGATTCGTCTCCGGGAAGGCTTCAAGTCAGGCACGGTAGACAACCGAATAGGGATCAAAAGCAGAACCATGTGGCCAGAATCCGTGCCAAAAACTTTTGTGATCAGGGGTTGACAAAAATTAATGACTGTCTCCTCATAGATGATGAACCAGTGTAAAGGCCGATTTCAAACAACTGCCGGGACAAAAATTTTACTTGCCTCCTGCTCGGGGATATGCTCCTGCCAAATTCAAGTTTGTGTTTGCAGATAAATTTGCACGGAAATACATGATTTGGCAAGGCATCTGTAGCTGCGGTAGGCCATTCATCAGATCCCATAATGAACCTGTCGTGATTTGACCAGATCTTGCAATCTGTCATTACAGTAAAACATTGCTACAGTGGTATGAAACCAACAGGATTCAGTTTATACCGAAAGAACTCAACCTACCAAACTGTCCCCAGCTCAGACCGATAGAAAGATATGGGGCTATTATGAAGTGGAAGCTGAAGGTGAATCAATGAATTGAGAACCAAGTTGAATAAGATTGCCAAAATTGATGAATGAGAATAATGTGCGCCGGTTGATGAAACTTCCGTAAAAGTCTGCAAATTTCTTCGAAATCAAGATGATCACTTTTGTTTTTTTTTTTGTATTTTCCCTCTAAAGTTTACATAAAGTCGTACATTCTAGTTAAATCAGAATTGTTAATGTATAGGTGAAAAATGCACAATAGTCTATTTTCCAATTCAAACTGGGCCACACCTTATAATTCAAATTGTAATCGACCATTTCAGACCATTGGAGCAACGAAGTAAAACGAAGCATTTTGTTTGCTTATTCAAGAAGGATGGATGATAGATCTTCTGACGTTGATGTTAGAATCCTCCAGATGACGCCGGAATCATCAATCGGTCAATTTAATACCCCCGAAATTGATGAAATTTCTGTCATCATCGGTGGTGAAGATGTTGAATTCCGTAACATTGCTCGGATGCGTCGTAATGATGGCCAATTGAAACGTGATGACTCATCGCTCAAATGACGCATTTCAAAATTTCAATTAAAAATAAAACAAGCGGAACGAAGTTTCCCGGGTCAGCAATCGTTTAGTTCAGACGACGGCATCGTGCTCATCACAAAAGATTTGCTCGGAGACCCAATGCATTGAAATACATTAAGAAAAAGGCATACATTAGAACCATTACTTTCCAATTATTAGCGATACACAATATTCCGCCGTTAACTGGACTGAACGTTTCAGAAGAAACACAAATACCCCTAGGAAACATTCTCACAGTTTCATCCATTTGAAAAAATGAACATGAATTTCAAGTGCAAACCAGCCCACCCATGTGGATACCAATTCATTTAAGACAGCATCCACAGAATGCTGTCATGAACGCTACCTACTGTTGGATCCTTTTTAGGGATTCGCATAAGGGAGGTTTTCACCCGCTGTAAGCTTATTCTCTTTCTCAGCAGCTCGGACGACTTTCGCTCTGCTCTCCACGGATGGTAGCCGAATAAGTTTCCACAGCAAGCACGTCGGCCCGGGCTGAATTCGGTGTTTAGTTTACGTTGAACTACCACTGAGAGTAGGACTTTATCTGACCGAAATTCTTTCGGTTCGTAACGATTCTATACCAGCCACCGGCTTCCTTTCATTGATTTACACTACGTTCTGAACAACTCGATTACTTCCGGATCAGCGTGCTACCATACATCCACGAGAGATGCTGATTGTGCACGTGTGGGAGCGGAGATGTGTGGGAGAATTCCAGAACATGTGTATATACCAATCAAGGGCGATAATCCAGTCTGCTGCGTGACTGGGAGAAACGTATGAAGGTGTGTGGGTCGTATGAGCGCGAGGAAAAGCTTTGCCGGCATCCGGTCGTGTCGGTTTTTCGATTTGTAGCATACATATCCGCGAGAAGGTGTTTTATTTTGAATTTCGTCGTACTTGTTCTGGTTACCAGTGAAACAGCACTATCTAGAGCTGGTTCGATTTGGTGTCGCGAATGAGCATCATGTTTGAGGGTTTAATTTTTGTAAACTATATTTAAAACCGCAATGTATATGTGACATATATATAAGAGTGGTTCAAGATATAACTCCGATAAAAAAGAGATAGTTGGGCTCAGAATACAAACAATTTTGTTTCCTCGTCGAAAACTTAAGATTGACATTTTATTTATTTATGTAGCTTTCGGTTGTTTGTACTTGACTAAGGTTGGACCGAAATACTTACATTGTTGCCCAAACATATTGAACATTTTTTTCAACAAGTTCATTTTTTTTTTATAGGCTAACTCGTTTCAACGTCAGAGGAAAAGTTTTCTTTTTGAATATGAATAAATGACCTTAAAAAATAGGTTATGAGGGGAAGAACCGAAAATTCACAACCGTCTCGAGGTATGAGGATATATAAATTTGACAAACAGAAAAAGAGTATCTAGAGTATGATTTACACAATACACTAAGGTTTTTTTTTGCACGGGGTATACGGTCCACTTTTAGTATGGAACCGTGTAAAAAAAGACTAAATAGAATTGATAAATTCGCATGCTTAAACATTTTATATTGCTTAGATTTTTTTGTGTGCGTTACCTTTCCACGCAATGGTCAAAATACAGTTTTTCAAATTTTGAGTATTTACACCAAAAATTGTGAATTTATTGAAAAACTGACATATGATTACTTTTGGCCCAAAACGTAAAAAGTGATTTGAATAAGGTCAATATGTTTCTTCGTTCTGGAGTTATAGCCGAAAACAACCCGTGTAAAAAAAAACCGTGCAAAAACTTAGTGTACATTACTTTTTTTCTTCTAAATCTCATACTTCAAACTAAATTTGTTGTACACTTTCAAGGAAGTAGAAAAAAACACAAACACTGAAATAAAACAACTACAACTAAACATATAGGTAAAACCAACTAAAACCTAAGGCGTATGTTAGTCAAAAACACATTAATAAATTTCATATACTCCAGATCACGTCCAAAATATTTCGTACCGGTACATTGAGTTGTCTACCTCGAGCCCTAAGGGAATCATAAAGCTCAGATCTGACTCCACGATGCTCTGCACATGACCAAATTACGTGATCTGCGACCTGGAAATCTTTTCCACAATCACAGAGATTGCTGTCGGTCATCCCAACACGGTAGAAATGGGCGTTTAGCGACTAATGATAAGACAAAAGGCGAGACATCACATCGAGACTTCATGACCCACATCCTTCCCTCTAAACAAAGCTTTCTTTGACACCTTAGGAATTTAAGAATGTTGCCATTGCCTCGAATCACATTAACTTCCTTTATGCTGCCAGCTGACGAGTGACTGTTGACGGAAAATAGGAAAACAAAATAATTAGATGCGATTTGTGGTGATAAATATCGATTTCCGAAAATTACACCTTTGCAAGCGAGTCCCCTCACTCATTGCCCAGAATCGAACAATGAGAAGGGACCCTTAGAGAAGTGGTGATAAAATAACGCGAGGATAAAGCATATAGAAGCTCCTGTATTTTCATGAGGGGGAGCGAATTGAACTTAGACTATCCATAAAAATCAAGTACTGCTCCGGTGTAAGTGAGGCCATAATTTCTAGCGTCAAGTGTATTGCAGCTAATTTAGCAACAAAAACATTATAAGGAGCTTGCAGTTATCACGTGGCGCTAGGCCTTTAATAGTATACCGTCTAATGAAAATTTAACTTACCTTATTGTCGCCTTCAAAATAGGCTTCTTTTGAGCACATACAAGCATGCCATTGGTAAATCCAATTTTCCACACTCTTGTTATACGCCTCGGCGGGTTTCTTTGTATGTCTTCAATCTGCCCGAAAAGGATATTTAAGTTTCGGAATCATTGGCTCATTGTGGTGCGCCATTCGCTAGATTGTTGGGCAATGTCAACGTCATATTCATAAATTCACTGCTCGTCACCGGATGTGAATGATGAATGTCGGGTCATCAGCAACGTTGGCAACCATCTCTGTTGCGACCTCTATTCGACGTTGTTTTTGCAAAAAAAAAACAAATTTTCTGGTACGAGTCTGGCGGCAGCGCTTGCCAAACCCAAAATATCAACCAGAATGTGTTGAGTCGATTCATAAGGGATGTTAAGTTTCTTTGGTAACTCTCAAATGCCAAAACGAGATTTTCTAGCACAATTGTCATCACTTTTCCGATGTTATAGTCGTTATCAGAGGTTAAGACTTACACTGATAGTCAAAATACAAGGGCCCACCTCATTATTTTTTTCAGTTTCTCTAATATATTTGGTTCAAATTAAAGTAAACACATTTTTATGTTATGACGAATTGAAGCAAGCTGCTAGACCTGGAGCATTTGTACACGTGAAAAAATGGAAAACGTACTGATTTCGAAAGCCATTCCCTTGTGAATCCGAAAACCGTGATTTGCAAAACGGTAAACCGCACCCGGCTGTCACTTGGAAGTACAGTATTAGTAAGGCAGCGGTTGGGAAAACTTCTACTGAAAAAAATACGTTCGGATCAATGGTGGATCGCCAAGGCAAAGGCAGGAAGCGCAAAACGGATACACGAACGGACACCAAGATCATGCGCAAAATAAAAAAAAAACCCAAAAGTAACTGTCCGTGAGATTCAGTTTGTCACCGTCTTGTTGCACAGGGGCTGATTAGCAAAATTGCCCGGAGGCAGCAATTTATCAGCAAGGCAAACAAAGCCATACGGCTCAGGTTTGCTATTGAGCATGCAGTTAAGCCCGTACAGTTCTGAAAAACGATGCTGTGGGCAGACGAATCAAAATTAAGGTTTTCAATTGAAAGCGGCGGGTTCGTGTTTGGTGCAGATCGGGAGAGGAGCTTCAGGAGCGCCACATCCAAGGCACGATGAATCATGGAGGATTAAATGTAATGGTCTGGGAGTGTTTTTCGTGAAGCCTCGGAAAAATCAACGGGATAATGACGGCAGATGCCTACATCAACATTATTATTAACTAGAGCCCAGTACTTCTCTAGCTGTTTTTGGCACGTATTTCACCTCTTGTATTTTATACCGCTCCAGTACGGATTTCGCGTAGTGACAAGAGGCCAAATCAAGCCAAAACAGAGCAGGAGAGTTGTGGCTTCTGATAAACGATAATAACCGCCTGTGAAGACATACTTTCTCGAACGCATCCTTGTTGATAGTGCTAGTAGAGACGAAACTTTTAGATTTTCGACCACAACTACATATGGCCTATGGCCACTCTTTGTACGTGTGATTTTGACTTCCCAACTTTACGAGACACATTTTGCACCGATCCGCAGTCAAGCGCTGGCCAAATGGATTGCAAACACAAACACGTTACACCGGGATGCACGCGACAACAGGGTGGGGCTTATTTGAAAAAAATAATCGGGCACATGTTTTCCCATGTGGAAAATGATCTTTAGGGTCCATCAGATGACATACTAAAATTTCAGATTTTTTCGTTAAGGTTTAGAGGTGCCGAAATGGGCCTAAGTGCAAAATATCGAACGGTAGCAAATATCGACCAAAACAGATGCATCTATAAGTAAACACGTAATTTTGTGACCCTATAGGGCGAAAATTTTGTCGGTTTTGCGATATCTCTCAACGTTTTTGAGATATAAGCCTCAACAATGAATGTGTGTTTGCACTTACGCCAACATATTTGAACTATCACAAGCAACATCTTTACTGTACAAAATTATATACTGACTGAAAAAAGCAGAGAAAAAGAGAGCGAGAGAAGGAGGGAGGTTGAGAGAGAGAGAGAGAGAGAGAGAGAGAGAGAGAGAGAGAGAGAGAAAGAGAGAATGGTCTTATAATTGAGTGTGGATCATGGATCTTGAACATATTTAAACGTGTTTATATATTGATTAATATTGAACTCATAAAATTACATGTCATGTCGAATACTGATTAACAATAGTACTTTTCTTCAAATTAGCTAAGTTAACAATAAGGTTCAGGACGTGGTTTTCGTTTTGAGCTATGGGATGTTCAACAGATCTCTGATTGGAACATCTCTCTTCCTCGCAGATTTTTTACTACCGAGATTAGCTTTAATCGAGTTCCTGTCGTTCTATATCTGGAAGGCTTTAATCGAAAATGGCGAGACGAACAACCCAAGTAACCACGCGGCTGTAATAGCATGCATATATAGGGCATATGTAGTACGTCTAGTGCATCATTGAAGTTGGAATAAAGCTGAAAAGGGCCCCACTAAGATCGAACTAATGCTATATCTTTTGTAATGCCATAAGACATTGCTAAAGTAGCATTATTGCATTGGTAATGCATCACTACATTCTTAAGCTACTCTAAAGCTTCATTTCTTGACAACTGTTGAATTGATGCGATCCCGCATTACCGATGTTGATTTTGGGTTGAATAAGTGCAAAAATATAATGCTTGCGGTTACTTGGGAAGTTCTTTGCTCAGATACTACATGTGTGAAGAAAACTTATTTTTAGCACTGCTTGCAGCAGCCAAATTAATTGTTTGGAATTGAAGCCAGGAGATCAATAGAAGATTTATTTTAGGTGCCAACGTAGGACGAGTTGCTAAAAACCAGGTCTCAATATACATTGATACCAGAAACGTACAATCATCCAGAAGTCCTGAACTTTCCTTCCTTGAAAGTTTGAATTGCGCTCGAAATAGCCATACTTTCAACTAGAAATAAGAAGAAAAATAAGTATTTTCCATTTAATTCCAACTACCTTTGCTTATCTTGACAGATATGCGTATTTCCTCTACAATGTGCAGACTTCTTCAGTGTCTCGTACTGACAATTCGACTCGAGTTATTAGTACGAGACACTGAAGAACTCTGCACATTGTAGACGAAATACTCTGCCCCAGTCGCGCCAATTCCAGCCACCGTTCAGCATAGTCATCTCGGCCCTGAGGCCAGATGCACACCGGGGGTCTTCCAACCTGCTTTAGCAGGCAAGTACATTCACGATTTAGCTTCTCATTTGCCTGATATTTCCTCGCATTCTAGCTATGTCATCGGTACTTGGGCTGCCATACACGAGATCGTCATTTACTACCAGAATGTCGGTGGTATTAACAGCGATGTCGACGATTTCCGCATAGCTACTTTGGACCAGTGCTACGACATCATCGTCCTCACGGAGACCTGGCTGGATTCACGCACACTCTCTTCTCAGGTATTCGGCAAAGATTACGAGGTATTCCGATGTGACAGGAATGCCGATAATAGCCATAAAGCAAAAGGTGGGGGTGTACTAGTGGCTATAAATATAAAATTTAAAGCAAAGGCTCATGAAAACCCTTCTTGGATTCATTTGGAACAAGTTTGGACGTCGATCAAATTGGGCGATCGTACATTATTCCTTTGCGGACTGTACATTCCACCCGACCGCATACGCGAGCGTGACCTAATTGCAACACATTGCCAATCGGTTTTCGATATTTTGGAAAATGCCAAAGCAACCGACGAAGTTCTGGTGATAGGCGACTTTAATCTGCCTGGGATTTCATGGAAATTAACTGACAGTGGGTTTCTATTTCCCTATGCCAATCATTCTGTCATGCATTCCAATGCTTCGTTCCTTCTGGACAATTACCGCTCAGCCACTCTCTCCCAAATCAATCATGTCACCAACCAGAACACACGCAGCTTGGACCTCTGTTTCTTGAGCGCCCAAGATACCGCTCCACTCTTATCCGCCTTTACTGTTCACGTTACGCTCAAAGCTGGAACATAACTTCGAAATCTCACCTGCCACAGTTTCCTACGATTTTGTTCGTGCCAATCATAGTAATATCGCCGAGTTACTCTCGCTCTTCGATTGGGATAACATTTTGCATACAGTCAATGTCGAGTCAGCCGCTCAAACATTTTCCAACGTTCTGGCATATGTCATAGACAGACACGTTCCAAAGAAAATCCATCGTTATACGTCTCGTCCACTTTGGCAAACGAGCGAACTTCGTCGCTTGAAATCTGGCAAGAGAGCTGCCCTAAGAAAATTCACAAAGCACTAATTCTAAGTAGTCCCTATGTAAGAATGAATCACGAAAACAAACGAGTCGCGAAACGTTGCTTTCTTCAATATCGGCGTGGAATACAGAGAAAGTTCAAGTCACGTCCTAAACAATTCCGAAAATTTGTGAACGAACAACGCCACGAAGGCCTTCCGTCGTCTATGTTGCTCCACGGCAACAAGGCTTCCACCCCGGAAAGTATTTGCCAGCTATTTTCCGAGAAATTTTCCAGCGTTTTCACCGAGGAGACATTGAGCGATGACCACATTAGACTTGCGGCCAGCTATGTTCCCTTGGGCCAAGTCGACATCGATGCAGACATGATAATCAAGGCCTGCTCAAAACTCAAATTATCTCATAATCCCGGGCCGGATGGAATTTCTTCGTCCTTTCTCAAACTGCACTTGGATAGTTTGTTGCCCCCGCCGCTGCACGTTTTTCGACTATCTGCGACTGTCGGTATTTTTCCTCGCTGTTGGAAATTTGCACACATGTTTCCAGTACACAAAAAGGGTAGCAAACGGGACGCTGGCAATTATCGCGGCATAACTTCGCTTGTCGCTGTTGCTAAACTGTTTGAGCTTGTTATCATGGAACCGTTGCTCGCTCACTGCAAACCGTATATTAGTACCAACCAGCACGGATTCATGGCTGCTCGCACCACTGCTACTAACCTGCTGTGCCTTACTTCCTACGTTACTGGCAGTATGGCGAAACGCGCCCAAACGGATGTCATTTACACCGACTTGTCTGCAGCCTTCGATAAATTAAACCACCGCATAGCTATTGCCAAACTGGACAGGCTTGGGATCAACGGATGCCTGCTGCAATGGTTTCAATCGTACCTCACTGACCGTCATCTGGCTGTAGTCATAGGAGATAGTCAGTCTCACATGTTCAAAGCCACGTCTGGTATACCGCAGGGTAGTCACTTGGGACCTTTGATATTTTTGATCTACTTCAACGACGTAAATTTGGCTTTCGAAGGACCTCGACTATCATACGCAGATGACCTAAAACTCTATCTTCGGGTGCACTCACTCGACGACTGTCGCTTTCTTCAACGTCAGCTAAATGTTTTTGCCGACTGGTGCACTTTGAATCGTATGGATGTCAACCCGGCCAAATGCACAGTTATCTCGTTTTCGCACAAGAAACAGACTATTTTATTCAAGTATGTCTTGTTGGGCACCGAAATTGAGCGCGTCAGTCAAGTCAAGGACTAAGGAGTAATTCTGGACACCCAACTCACCTTCAAGCAGCATATCTCGTATGCTGTCGGCAAAGCCTCCTGCGTTCTGGGGTTCATCCTTCGGATTGCTAAAGACTTCACGGACATCTACTGCCTCAAATCGTTGTACTGCTCCCTGTGTCGTTCTATATTCGAGTATTGCTCGGTTGTGTGGACTTCTCATTTCAACAACGGTATGTTAGAGTAGAGGCTGTTCAACGACGGTTTTTGAGATTTGCGCTACGTAAACTACCGTGGACGGATCCCTATCGTTTGCCAAGCTACGAAAGCCGTTGCCGTCTAATTAACCTGGAGTCCCTGTTAGCCCGTAGAGATACAGCCAGGGCTTTGTTCATCGCAGACATCTTCCAAGACCGCATCGACTGTCCTGATCTTCTGGAGCAAATCAATATCAACGTGCAGCCCGAGCCCTAAGGAATAGTTCGATGCTACGGTTACCTCCACAACGAACCAATTACAGTGTGTTTGGCGCAATTGGCGGTTTACAAAGGCTTTGAAATTGAAAGATACAAGTTGAAAACTCCAGCGGCAAGCAACCAGCAAATTCAACTATTTGAAGTTGTACATCGATAAGACTCTGAAAAATGAAAAAAAAAATACTATGTCATAAAAAAATCAGATCCCCAGAATACAAGGACAAACAAAACTGTAAAATTCCAGTACCCATGGGTGATCCAGCAATACGGTGGAAAGTCTTTCGTTCTGGATAACGAAAGCTACTTTCCCCTGTCCAAGTCCCAAATGCCCGAAAACGACTGTTTCTACACCAAGGCCAAATCTACACCTCTTCCGAAGGTTACGTACAAATTCAAGCACAAGTTCGAACAAAAAGTGATGCTGTATATCGCAATTTCCGATAAGAGGATTTCGGAGCCGTGGTTCAAACCAACCAGCAGGTCTACCAAACAGAGTGTTGCAGACAATTCTCATTCCTTTCTTTCAGAAACATCACTAGGATTGAGATTGTGTGTTTTGGCCCGACAAGGCATCATCACACTTCGCAAAGAAGTTGCCAACGTTCCTGGAGAGCCATAATATACCATTTGTGCCAAAAATCTACATCAGTGTCGTCCAATCGAATATTTTTTGGGTCTATTGAGCTCTACTGTATGGAAGGGTAATTAGAAGGCTAATAACACGAAGCAACTCATCAACAGGATCAGAAGCATCACACGAAAAATTGATATGGCAGCCGTCCAGCAACCATGTGCTACCATCAGAAGGACTAAGCTGCACCGCATCATTTGAAAGATACATGCTGCAGATATAAACCATATTAACTAAATTCGAATCTCTCGCCCATTTCGTTAATAACTTTACGCAAACGCTTTGTAAACCCATTGCAGCTGGCAGACATGCTATCCTGAGGAGTTTCATCCCAAATATCAACCAAATAATTCTTGAATCGATCTAAAGTAAGCCCTTTCGTATGGTCTATGTGTTGAAGCATATAACGTATTTCATTCAAAAATCTAGCAGCCACCGTGCCGAACCAAAAAAAAAATGTCTGCTTCTTCGGCTTGCTTTTGACGCTCCGTCAACCCGTGAAACCGTTGTTTCTTGCACGGCTTGCATTCCAGATTATGTTTGAGGAGCCTGTTCATTGAAGCAGGGGACATTTGAAATTGTTTGCTCAATTTACGGCCAGACAAGGCTGGATTACGTCTTATTCGCTCCCTTACACATTTGATCTTTTTCTTCGTGCTCGCAGTTCGTCTAGCACCTCCTTTGTATTGAATATGGACATTTCTAGTTTCCTTGAACCGCTTCAAGGTACGAAAAACAAAACGCTTACTCACTCCGAACTGCTTAAGGCTGTTGAATATCTGACGAGGTCTAAGCTTTTGCAAATGTGCCGTATGGCTTCCATGGTAGTTGATATAAACAAACGGAATCGCTTATTTATCTTCAGCGATACGCAGTCAGAAGAATACACTCAAAGCGAGTGTAATCAATTCCGCTGTTAAAATTACCCAGCTGAAATCAACCAAGACTGAAAAAAGGTGACACCTTTTGTGAGACACACTGTATATGTTAATGGAAAACCAAAAATAATGAGTCTTTGTCGCTCATGACGTTAAATAATGAACAAAATGCAAACCAAGTCAAGCGATTGAAAGTGAGCCCTAATAAAGTTGATATAATTACCAAAATGTATGAGTTTGTAGAATATTATCTATGGGCAAGGATGGTTCTAATATGCTTCGCATTCTACATGAACAACACAGATGTCATTAAAATGAACGTAAGCAACAGAATCAGCAATCGTCTTAAATGACACCTCGTTTGTTGACAGAGGCTTGAAGTTTCCGTTTTTTTTTATGAGCATGGGTTTGTGTAGGAAAAAATAAGAGACGCAGTTCCATCACTGCCTTTTTTCTCCAAGAAAGGAAGTATCAGGCTTATACCGAGAAACGCACCCACACAGTCAAAGCAATTAACTTCCGCCACATTCAATCAAAAATGGAAATTACCTCCCAAGCGGCAGCATCAGACGACGAAGAATGAACGATGCGAAGCCCCCACTCTGCTCAGAAGAACAATCGCTGCCGAAGCAACAAGCAGCTCATACCTATCTACTGTTGTTGTACTAGCCGTATGCTCAAGTCCCCGGCTGGCTTAGCCTGACAGAATTGTTATACACGGTCGTAAAATAACACTCATGCTTAGGACACCGTTCACACATTTAGGTGCCTATTGATTTACTTGAAAATTCTAATATAATCTTCATTGTGATATTATTCACTTCGTCTAGAAGCAGTCTTATATTTCAACTTTGGTTGTTATCGTTTATGATTTTAATTAAGTAAATCATCCACTAAGGGATTACCGTTTGAGGGGATGGATGGTTGGATGATATTTAAATATGAAAAAGAAACACGCATTGTCGCGCATTTCACCCAAAAACCCCGCGGAATTAAAAAAAAAGGAGAGGGTAAGTTTTTGTATACAATAAGCGGGGCTGAAAAAACGGGATTTTCGGAAAGAAAACCTACTCAAAAATATATTCCACAAAATGGAGGTTAACAAAATATGGTTTTATTTCCTGGAAAACGTTCTGTGACCCTTCAAATATAAATAAAAATATCCACTCCTGCGGGTTGCCGATTGGATGATTGAATTTTTTATTTCCAACACCGTTTCATCTATCCTCGGGAGAAATTGTCGCAATAGGAAAATAAATTGGAAAGATAAACCTCCGTAATATGGTGCAGCTTTGACTAGCAATCCACTAAGCGATGGGCGGTATTGTTCTTGTTGCTCCTTCAAACATCGGCTGATTTGTGGTAAATGCGGCGCTCTGGGGTGAGTGGGTGAATATTCTGCTGAGAAAACATCATCGGCTACGGAATACCAATATTTTGTCTGCACTGTCAAAGATCGTATCTCACATATTTGTGCTGCCTGCCGGAATGGCCTTCCGTGTACGTATGTGTTTCACACATAGCACCGCAATTATAATTGTCATCATGGATCGAGCTTCGCAAATGTACTGTTATCTCATATGGCAAAGCGTTGTCGTTTGTTGGTCTCATCACAGGCTCGTTTATGGCTAAAAAACAACAAGCCAATACCTGAGTATTTCTAATCCGGGTTGTAGAATACCGTGCAGAGGTGTTACTTGGAAGAGTACAAATCACAAAAAATTTCTTGTGCATGATAAAAGTCTGAAAATAAACTAGGTTTGATAAATTTGAAATAATTTGCGGAACGGCTATGCTTCAAAATGTTTCTTTCTTAAGTATTTCAATAGCTCGTCAACACTTTTTGAGCCTTTCAAACCTGAATTTTATTAGAATGGGATAAATTTTCCAGGCTTTATGGTGGTTTGTTTTGATATTTTTTAGGTATTGCGTTGTCCACAACCAGCCAAAACCATATAGAATGTGTCTCACGTCGACTAACCGTCAGTTAGGAACATCAAAGGCACTCCATTTTACTACACCTGGTAGCACCAACAGAGCAGGGCAACAGCGACCAGGGACATGCAGCCAACAGCATTGCAGACAAGGGAAACGATGTTCTGCCGAGTGTTTGTGGTGTCTGATTTCATTTAACGGTTGCTTGCTTGTCCATTGTAGCGAAGACACACCAAAGAAAGCTTTTGAAACTGCTAATAGAAATGGAAGTATGCTCCAAGGCAACAATTCTACGAATGTTCTGAGCTGTTGGATCTACTAGCTTGGGTAATTGTACCAGTTTTGGCCACCTATCAGAAAAGGTAATTGCTTGATTGAAACTTTACTCAGCCATCTAAGAAAGCTTTAGAAACGTGATCATCAAAACTTGCCCAAAATAGGAACATGGCCAATACCGGTGCGTTTCCCCTACCAGCTTGTTGTTGGTCAGTACTATGAGAGGGAGATTTGGCTTAGTTGTTTTGGGGTTTTGAAAGGAAGACAACATTTATTTGGTTTGAAGCAAGGATAGAACGATAAAGGTTTGTTGATTTTTTGATTGCAAATTTTCACCCACCATTAGATAAGCATAAATTTTTTGTAGCATTCAGTAATGCTTATCTTGGCATTAGCATAGTCAAACAATAAACAAAGCTGTTCTGTGTTTTATAGGTGTGTGTTTTTTTTTTGTCATGAATCTTTACGCAAATGAATTATTGCTATTCTGAGTCAGAGGGTTGACATAATTAGCAATATATTACAAAAATTTAATAAGCAGCTACGTTCAACCTGCCATAAGTGAACATTTAAGGGCAAAGTCAGTCGCGCGCCCGTTCGGGAGGTCGCGCAATGTTTTGCAATTTTAAACATATTTGATTAACTTTTTTGAAATTTTATTTCCGTCCGTTTGTGCTAAACTAAATGAAGCACAATTCTTGAGAACAAACCATGTTGATAAATCTTGTAGTTTTTACATGAATCCGTTTCTTCTGAAAAAAAAAATGCACAAAATATAAGACATTGTCTCCATTTTCAAGTGCTCAGCTCCGTATTGTTCATTTTTTTGAAGATTGAAAAAGGTGCATCGATAGCAAACTTTTCAAGGAACAATTTGGCTACAAAACATTTTTATATATTATTCACAATTATTAGTGAATGTGATTGCAAGCCAAAGTCAAATTAGCATTTTATCTCATAAAATTAGCCTTCAATGTTGAAAGAAATCACGAGACGATGCATGAACCTGCGCTGGGGGACAAAAATGAACAAAATGATTTTTCTAACTAATCCACTGTGCAGGGCTTAGCCTAACTTTATAACAACCGAAAACATTCAATTTCTAGGCAAAATTTTAATATATTCGGAATTTGATAAAAAAAATGCATACGTTTCCTACAACAAGCTAAATTTATTCAAAAGTTCTAAAGTTTAACTCGTTCGAAAGTCTCCAATGTAGTGCAGTAAACTTCATATAAGCATCATTATAGTTATTTTTGGTTTCTTCTTGCGTGTGATGTGTCATATGACTGAAATCGGTTCTTTTCAGATGCTGGTTAGATCTCCAGGGATTATCCGGAACATCCTGGACACTGCATATATGCATCATATGAACTATTTTACATCGTTTTCAATTCTCTTGAGCCTTTAGATGTCCAATTTGAGATGTCGTATGACCTATCTTGTGGTGTAATACCTACTATTCATTGAAACAATAGAATATAATTAATTTGATTCTGCAACGATCGGGCCAAATCAAATAATTGTTGAATGTTGAAACAATATACAATGAAAAAGCGAAAAACTTTTAAACGGCAAAGACCCACTCTGAACATCGAAGTGAACTCAACTCTGTTCCTGCATTCATCGCTTGGCATCCGTTTGAATGTAGAAGTACGGATGAAAAACATGTTTCTTTCACACCGGGATTACTCGAAATTCATATGCAAAACTATATTATATTTTTACATCAAAAGATTGCTAAGAAAATTTGCAATCTTATGGTACCAACAAAAGTACATAAAACAAAATTTCATAGCATACTTTTTGAATTTGCAAAACCACCTAAAACGTTCCACGCTATGGGAGCTGCGAACCGTGGGAGGTGGAGGACGAAAAAATAATAATAACCAACAGCACAAACCGTCTGTTCATTTCCAGTTTTAGTATATGTCCAGCCGTAGCTAGGATAGGATGTACGTTTCGGTTAGGAAGAATTGAACATCGAAGAGGATTATTTTGAAACGCCGACAACGTGGCATCAGTATTTTTCAGAATGAGGAAGTGCAGGGAAGATGTTTGTTCAATTGATACAATTTTTTATTCCTCTTTTTCAAATGATTAGTCTAACGGCTTACAAAATACCTGAATATATCCAAACTGACTAACAGTCAGGTAAAATCGTTTGAACTTTATGCATCGTTCTATATTCCATAAACAACGAGTCACTTGTTGAATTCAAATGGATATTGCATATGTTGAATTAAAACAAATCTTTGTTTTTTTCCCTGTGACCAAAACTTTTATTGTATTGGCCAGATGATACATACATTTTAGGAAAATTTGCAGACTATTTTCATCGACCACCTAATTAACTAACTTGAAGTTAATTAATCCATATCAGAACCGTTTCGCCAATATTTGAAAGGAAAAAAAAATGTAGGCATATTATACATCAGAATGTTCAAGTGTTTTACGGAAAGTTGTATAAGTAATAAGAATATTTTGAGAAAATTTAAACAAATGGTCTAACGATATTTTAATGTGCCTGGCATTTTTCTACAATAACGTTTTTTAACCATTTGGAATGTTCTCAAAAATTTATAAAAAAAATTATAATTTGAAGACATTTTGTAGTGCCTTAAGATTTCTAAAGTACGTAAATACATTGTACAAAATTTTAAAAATATTTAAAAAAAAGGTTAAAGTATTCGAATGAATAATTCTCTCTATAATATTTCGAGAAAATTTAACAAATCCTCCGACAGCATCTGGATATGCATCACTTTTTGTTTTTAATGAATAATTAAATTATACATAATTTTGTTAAAAGCTTACTAGAATACAATACGTACATATATTTGAATCTAAAATATGCAATTATTATATTTGTGATAGTATTGTTAGAATTTTGTCAAACACTAATATGATTTTCTCAAATCATTTAGAAGCATTTTGATGAATAGAAACTGGACTAAAATACATTATGCAATCCCAAGGAACATGAAAGTTTGGTGAAAATAGCAGCACAAATATTCAATTTGGAAAACACTTGGGATAGTCATTTAAAGTTAATAAAATGTAAGTCAAAATGTCTTAATAATTGTGTGTATGATATTCGAAGCTTTTTAGAACATTTTGAGAAAATTTCAAATAAAAATTGGACTGCATTCAACAGACACATAAACCTGGTGATTTTCTAATGTAATGTTTATCTATTTTAATGAATAATTTTCTTATGAAAATGAATCATTTATGTAATTCAATTATGATGTTCCTAGTGATTTTCTAAAGAAATAAAAAATGTTTTTTTTTTTTTTATTTTACACTAACTAGTTATCTATTTTTTTTTTTTGAATGACTTTCATAGTACTCTAAATCATTCTGTAAAATAAAAGCAAATCATATGATGGTGAAGAAAATTTTCTGAAAAAATGATACTCTATTCATGTATCATTTTTAGCAATATTTTTAGTTTTTCGAAATGTCCTGAATGATTTTTTTTACAAATTCCTCAAAAAGGGCGTATTTTTTCGAATTCACCCCATCAGTAAAATTATTCTGAATATTTTTTGCAAATTTCCTCTGAATAATAATAAAACAAATTATTACTTGCTAAACTAAATCGTTTTGATCAAACCTCACAAATTGGAAATGGATAAGACAATTTAAAAAAAAACCAAAACTTTATTATATCAGATATTCCGAAGCCAAATCAAAATAAAATTAACTGTACACATATCCAAAATAAATATTTATCTAAAATGACTATACTAAATCTTTTCCAAATCATTCAAAATGACCGTCATTATTTGAAATAAGCCCCAGCCACTATTCAATCACTTTGAATGAGTTGTGTTAATATTCTACAAGTATTAGATGAATCAAGATGAAATCATTCTTGAATAAATTTGACCAACTGTACCAAAATACGATACATTAAAATAATTTAAATATGGGTTCATTAATTCAAAACAATTCCTGCACACACTGCTTAGAAAACTTTTATGAAAATCGATGGTTTCAATTTACAATATATTCACCAAACAACTTAAGTTATTTAAAAAAAGCTGTTCAATGAACTAAATTATTTTAGAAAATCGCTACCCCCATGAAAATGTCACCGGCTGATTTCTTTGAATTCTCTTAGATCATTCTGTAAACTTACAATTTATCAACAAGAAATAACGAATACAGCTTTTTTCAAATTATGTCAAATTCATCTCATTATTTAATTTCATTTATTTATTTCTATAAAATGTTGTATTTGAAAGTATTTGTACAATGTTTTTGAATATTTTCAAAAATCACTAAGCAAGTCCAAATGCCATCAGATGATTTATTTTAACTGTTTTTACTTTATAAGTTTGACTTATGTATTCACAAATTAACTTGAGAAAAATAAGGCAATTTCAAAGTATTTCATATGTATTTGTTTATTTTCGTAAATTATCAGGCGTATCAAAATGATGTAAGATGATTATTTAAAAATTATTTTTTACATATTTCACAAAGAAAATTAAAATAACTTAAACTTTTAGACTTGCAATACATTTATCTGGAATTATCAAGGCAGCAACAAACAAATATATGTCAAATATTTTTAATTTGTCAAAAGATGTTGTCTTAGAATGGCTTCAAACTAAGAAAATTATTCATATTGATTACGTGTTTGCCCAAAAAAAATGCATCAGTTGAAAAATACTTGGTTTTATCCTAATGCATACGAAATACTGCCTTTTTTTGTAAACAGTAATATTTAACATAATGGAGTTCATAAGTCTTTGAACGATTTGTTTAAACTTTGTCAAAATATTCCAAAAATCAAAAGCGAAGTTTTGGTTATAATGGCTAAAATCTTATTGAACCCCCATATTTTGCCTTAATTTGATTCCTTGAATTATTATTGAATTTACTAAAATACTAGGAAATTAATTTATAAAAGTACTTATCTTTTATTCCTGATATAATAAACATGAAATACACCGTGCCCAATATATTCTCATATACTTTTTCCTTGCATTGGTGTCGTGCAACTTTTCATCGAAAAAGGCGTTAAAGTGAATGCCGTATATTATAAAACGGAAGTTTTGGAGAAAATTGTCAAGCCATATGTACAAGAGGTATTTGGAGATGATCACCATGTGTTTCAGCAGGACGGAGCGCCATCGCATACTGCAAATCTCGTTCAGGGCTGGTGCCGAGAAAATTTGACCGACTCTTTGGACAAGAATGAATGGCCTCCCAGTTCAACAGATCTGAATCCCTTGGATTATTTCATATGGTCATACATGCTGGCGAAGGTAAATGACTACAGGGCGTCTAATATGAAGCAATTCAAAACGTAATCCAACAAATTTAGACGAAATGCCGATGGAAGTCATGCGTGCCACCTGTGACGGTTTCGAAAAACGTCTGGAGCTGGTCAAGAAGGTTAAAGGCGGTGTTATTATAAAACATATACTGAAGCTGATCAGTATTATATTGCAATATAATGGGTAAAGTTATCAATAAAATCTGGAGTATCGATTTGAAATAAATAGAGTTTAATTTTGTATAGAATATATTGGACACGGTGAAGAAAGGAAAGCGCTTTTTAAGATATTTAAAAAAATTAGTTAGTTAAGCAAACTGCCAGGCTCATTAAAATGTTGATTCAACTTAAAAAGTTGATTGCTTAAACGTTTTTGGGATATTCTTAGAGCTTAGAAAATTGTACATAAAAATACTTGACTGTTTTGACTTCCAAGATATTAACCTGAAATTAATAAGGCAGCTTATTTCCAAACTCACAGAAATGCAGTGGATTTGTTTTAGTTTTTCTCAATATTTCAAAATACCATTTTTAAAAGTTTTATTCTTTGCAATATTATATTCTCATTTGTTGCGCCTTTGAGTAAGTCTGGTATTTTTGAATTTTGTTTGTTAAATTTAAAGAAAAAACAAAAAACATATCAATTAAATTCAGTTTTGAACGAAACGTTCGAGTGTTTGATGATGAGTGATTCGAATGATTGTAACGCAAATGGTTCAAAGTTTTTTCAATACAGCTTAAAAATTCCTGAAATAATGATTTCCCGATTTGTGCAAATAACTTGAAAATGCTGATAATTTGTATAAAAATTCATTTTAACTTCAAACATAGTAACTTGAAAAAAATACATATACGTAAATTGACTATGCTTTGTATTTTTTCAATTATATGAAATGCACATAACATTTTGGAAAATTTACTGGCACACTAGAATATTTTCGGATGATCTTTTCAGGATATTACAAAAAAACTGACGATAGCGCTTACAATAATACATGAATAAAATATCATATTACAATAGAGTCTTAGGTTTCAAAACCATTTATATTCTTTGTTTTTGTTCTAGTTTGTCATTTGATTTTGTTCATATTTTTCAGAGTGTTCTGAAGTACAATAAAAATCATAAAAAAAAACTCAAGAACAAGTACAGGTCAAGCATAAACAAAACGAATCCAATTTGTCATGAAAATCTCTAGCCAAACATTTCGCATTTGATTTTCTTTAAAAATTATCCATTAAAAGATTTGAGCAGTTTAACTTTTATACCTGAATCTTAGCTGAACCCTGTGCGAGTGCTGCTACGCTTGCAACAAAATGAATGATAATATAATAGAACTGGCACGTTTAGGGTTGTTTTTCAGATTAAGTTTTTTTATTGAATAAGATGGGATTTAAACTTCTACGAAAACATGCTACTTACCCGAAAAGTTATCATGTTTCAGTTCAGTTACCTAAATAATTCTCACGTCTAGTTAAAATTTATGTTTCATATTTATTCATTTATTTTGAAACATTTTTTTTTAATTTTTAAACAACCATACAATCATTGCCTTTAGAATCCTCCACATGCCAAATTTGGTTCCATTTGCATGAATGGTTCTCGAGTTACGCAGAAATTTGTATTTCAATTGTATGATAGCCCCCCTCAACAACTCAAAGAACCATAAGAATCTTCCTCAGCCCCAAAAACTCCTGCATACAATTTTCCACGCCGATCGGTTCACTAGTTTCCGAGTCTATAGGGGTGAGATAGACGAACAGAAATTCATTTTAATATAAATATATATATATATATATATATATATATATATATATAAATATATACATATATATATATATATATATATATATATATATATATATATATATATATATAGTATATATATATATATATATATATATATATAAATATATTTATATATATGTATATATATAATATATATATATATATATATATATATATATATATATATATATATATATATATATATATATATATATATAGATTTACCATTATATTAACCTGATGTTACTCACTCAGCTATTTTCAAAATTATGTCAAAAGTTTATGTTAGTTATAGAAAATGGCCTGGTTGGTGTGCCGTCAAATAATTTGAAAATAAAACTTTCTCAGACCGTTCCAAAATCACAGAAAATCGTTCATAAGAAATATTTTAATATATTTACTTATATTAAATTAACTTGAAATGACTTGATAACGTATTTTTCAAATTGATTGTAATGTGCACGTATTTTTACCAAAGCGTCATATATCTTGGGGATGCATGATGTATTTTAGCACAACATTTGTTCATCAATTTGCCTTCGAATTATTTGAAAAAATCATCTCAAAATATAATAAAATACTTGAATGCTTGAATACTTGAATTCATAAAAATAGTGAAAAAAATTTACTTTAAAACTATGTACGTTGTTGTTATATGTATCGATTTATTCCGAAAATCAATATGTCGTAAGATGATTTGATAAATTATCTCAGAATATTATTCATTAAAATACTTCAATGTTTTAACTAATAAAGAACTAATGCAGCTATTTTCAAAATTATTAAACGTTTATTTACGTCTTTCAAAGTATCTAAAGGCACTACACCATGCCTTTAAAATATTTATTCCTCGCAATATACTTACCTAAATTACCAAACTTAATTGATTTATTATTTTGGGAAATCTGCTGGCACATACACATATCGTCAGATGATTGGTTTAAATTTTCTCAAAATATTCTTATTACTTATACAACTTTCCGTAAAACACTTGAACATTCTGATGTATAATATGCCTACATTTTTTTTTTCCTTTCAAATATTGGCGAAACGGTTCTGATATGGATTAATTAACTTCAAGTTAGTTAATTAGGTGGTCGATGAAAATAGTCTGCAAATTTTCCTAAAATGTATGTATCATCTGGCCAATACAATAAAAGTTTTGGTCACAGGGAAAAAAAACAAAGATTTGTTTTAATTCAACATATGCAATATCCATTTGAATTCAACAAGTGACTCGTTGTTTATGGAATATAGAACGATGCATAAAGTTCAAACGATTTTACCTGACTGTTAGTCAGTTTGGATATATTCAGGTATTTTGTAAGCCGTTAGACTAATCATTTGAAAAAGAGGAATAAAAAATTGTATCAATTGAACAAACATCTTCCCTGCACTTCCTCATTCTGAAAAATACTGATGCCACGTTGTCGGCGTTTCAAAATAATCCTCTTCGATGTTCAATTCTTCCTAACCGAAACGTACATCCTATCCTAGCTACGGCTGGACATATACTAAAACTGGAAATGAACAGACGGTTTGTGCTGTTGGTTATTATTATTTTTTCGTCCTCCACCTCCCACGGTTCGCAGCTCCCATAGCGTGGAACGTTTTAGGTGGTTTTGCAAATTCAAAAAGTATGCTATGAAATTTTGTTTTATGTACTTTTGTTGGTACCATAAGATTGCAAATTTTCTTAGCAATCTTTTGATGTAAAAATATAATATAGTTTTGCATATGAATTTCGAGTAATCCCGGTGTGAAAGAAACATGTTTTTCATCCGTACTTCTACATTCAAACGGATGCCAAGCGATGAATGCAGGAACAGAGTTGAGTTCACTTCGATGTTCAGAGTGGGTCTGTGCCATTATGCCGTTTGAGTGTTGCTTATGTGTTAAATATTATTCAGCTATTATTTTGCTCGCTATGAATGGAGAATATAAAAATAATTTTATTCTATTGAGTCTATGAAAATGTGATTTATGTTCATATACTTATATTTATCTTCATATCCATTCCCCTATGAAATAAAAACTGCTGGATTCACGTACTTGAACAAAATTATTTAACAATATAAGGAATCTTGTTGTACCTTGATCAGAATATAATGAATATTCTGGAAATATTTGACTATTTATGAACAAGATTCATGTGAGCGTAGCAATAGGCGAATGTCAGCGGTGATTGTATTTGCCAATATGAGAATAAGATTTGTAAAGTACCGGAGAACAACTGGGAATATTTTAAAGAAGATCTCTTCTAAGAATCTTCTTTCATCATTCTTAGTTTTTTTATGATAACAATACTTCTTCGGCAAAATATATCAACAAAAAGAATTATAAAATGCTCATTATGTACCATAGTGTAGATGTGTTGGTGATTGGTTCATTGTATAGAGCAGTTCATTCAATTATTTGCAAATCGGTCGTTATTCTCAGATCCTCGACTGACTTTGCCCTTAAATCATACTATTGTTTGAAAACTATCTCACAAAAAACAAGGGTTTTTGCCACTTAATCTAACTACGCTTAAGTTTGTTAAACGTCAAGCGGGTTGGTCATTGCAAAAGGGATATAGTGAGAACGATTTGTCTCGCGATTTTTTTTTTATTATGAAGACGAAAAATTGTGCTCAGAAGAAATACACATAAAAATAGTTGAAAATGATATCAAGACAAACAATATACGGTGCGCAGTTTCCTGAACGCAATAACAATATTTGTTGGTATGTGAGAAATCAGCACTGGCAGATTATTTTACGTATTTATTAAAACAAACTGGACAATTTCTTCAACCGATTACTCTGCTACCTTGTCGAAAGTCCACTTCTGCACCGCCAATCGTAGCAGGTGCACTATGGTACGAATGGACAAATTTCGCGACAAAACATTTTTATGATTTAGAGGATTTTTTGCTTCTACAGAATCGTAGATATTTTAATTTAATGAAACTTCTATCTCATCTTTTTATCGTTTCATTACAGTATTTCTGACTTTCCTTAGGGTTGGACTTGTAGTGCAAAATGTCAATGTGTTATGTCTGTTTGTCTGTGATTTACAACGAAATAGATAAACGGAGATAGGTTAATATTAAAATATAAAAAATTTCATTAAAAACTCGCGTTGTTACCCTCTTTAATGATAATTGTTGATGCTGCTGATTGAAAATTATTCAGAAAAAATGCAAAACTACCAGTTTTAAGGGGATATATACAGTTACAACGAGAAAAAAACTCATTTTTGAAAAAAAAATCAAGTGGAAGTTTTTATACCAATCAATCGAAACTTTTCAACAATTATAAGTGTATCCATGTAGTAAACAAAAATATTTTTTTCCATTTTTTTTTCAACAAAATGGCGGCCGTTAGAGTGCGTTGAAAAAGGCGTTGTATTTTGCTTGTGCCGGCTCTTCTGGTCGCAGTTTTGATCTGAAGCCTGCTAGCCCAAAAAAATTACATTAATTACATTAACATTTAGTAGATGAATTTAAAGAAACAAGCAAAAAAAAATTGCACTTTTGGCGCAACAAGTTGAAAAAAATCAAAATGTTTTCCGCCATTTTATCACATTTTCCACATTTCATAATACAACATGAGAATAATTTTTAATTAATCTAGAAGGTGATACTATAAAAAAGAAATCCTATATAGTTCCAGCTTAATCGCATAATTAGTTTTCGAGTTATCACCAGCTGAAACTCCGAAAATGCTTTTTTGAGAAAAACGCATTGAAAGTTTTAATAATCGAAAAAGCGTCTCTTTATACCTGCGGCATGCGAAAAAGGCAGCTTCGAAAAACGATTAAATGAAACATTTGGAGTTCAAATTTTGAAAAAAAAAAAAAAAAAAAAAGGTTTCAGTGGCGTATTCTACGGGAAATTTACTAACTTTTTGACAAAATTGAATTTTTTGGTCATTCTAACTGTATATCCCCCCTTAAAGCGAGTTTTTCTCCTAAAGCAAACAAAAGGGGACAAACAAATTTGCACAGATCTTGTAGATAAAAGTTAGTACTTTCAGTTCACGTACTCTGTGTTTGCCAATATTTGCAAATAAGGGAGTAAGATATCTTGCAAAAACGTATTTCTTTACACTACAACCCCTACAACTTTTTTTTTCCATCATAACTACCAACTATCTTGTATATCCAAAATGTGCGTCATATTATGTCCTAAAAGTCATATTTGCAAAGTTTTCAAGTTCAAATTGAAACAAAAAAGTGGTTTTTTAAGTCCCTCCCTACGGAAAGTCAGAAAAACTGTTATAAAAATATAAATAGATGAGATAGAAGTTGAATTTTTTCAGCAAAGTTTCATTAAATTAAAATATTTATAATTCTGTAGAAGCAAAAAATCCTCTAAATCATAAAAATAAAAAGTTGAAATTTTTATTAGTCATCACTCAAACCAAGAGATAGATCTAATTCTTTAAATTATATCTTCCGAAGACATCATCTGTCAAAAGTTAATGGTTTTCGATATATCGATTTTTGTCGCAAAAATTGTTCATTCGTTCCATAGAGCTATGGTGAAAAAACAAAATTTGTCAGTGTCATCAGTTGATTTGTAGTAACCATAGCAAAAACAGTCAAATATTCAATACTTAGATTCGCTTATTTAAAAAGTTAAAAGATTTAATATTTAGTGAAATTTTCTTCCTCGGTGACATTTTTTTCTTTATAACGTGCTGCTCCTCAAAAAATGCACGACAATACAAATTTTGTAAGTTCGGATTACCTTTTGGAGCTATTTGTAAAAAATCCACCATTGTTCCCGGTGAAATCAATTCAAAGCTGTAAACATTTCGCTCCGTTTTTTCTTGGATGTGTTTGGGTCACACGGCCGCGTATCCATTGGTTCCGTACCTTTTCATCGGCTAACATAACCAGCGATCCTTCCTTGATAGATGTTACGTCGTTGAAGCGCGAGGTATTAATGGCAAGTACCCGACGATCCAAAGGTTCGAGAATAAATCTAACATGTGCTGAATCATCTCCCAGCTGCTCCTCAAAGTTTTCCTCTCGGCTCCGGTGCCTTGGTTAACTGCCGAACACTACTGGAACTGAGCATTAAGATATGGTTCGGAGTTAACGATACCTGTATTTCACTGTCCAGCGACAGAAACGTCAACGCCCGCTAATTTTCCATATATTCCGCCTCAGCCAGTAGTGTCCTGAAGGATTCTTGTCCAATTTCCGCGAAACGGGCAATATTTCCGTTCCCAACATCTTCCCATGTGTGTGGCGGTTGAATCTACATTTAGTGTTTGTGTCGGTTAACGTGCTGCTCATGGTGATGTTGATGTCATGCAACTCGTTCTTCAGCTCCCAGCTAGCACAATAATATTTGTAGATACCGTTATCTGAGTACACTTCCTGTTCCTGCGATGCTCCTCTTTTTATCTTTTCTTTTTTTAGACGGGATGGAAAATCTGCAACCAAACACCTAAAGAACTCAGGGTGTGGGGATGAGGATGCCAACTCTTCGACCCACTAAAAACCCACCCGTGCCTTAAGCCCTGGCCCCTCCGCGGAACCACCTTTCGGAATTTCCTCGGGGATGGGGCTATTGTGCTTGTTAAGCACCCACTAAGTCTAACAACTTAGGGCTTTAGTAGGTAGGTGGTCGCTGCGACCTGCCTTTGGTCGTTTCGCCATTTTTGTTGGAGATCGAGGACAATCTGGGAGGCTGCTACGCATACCGCATCCCAGATGTGCTGGTCCTGGCACATCCTTTGGACTAAATTATCCGGAGTCGTGTCGTGACCGCTTACGGCAAGCATGCCCAAATTATGGCATTGTGATTTTTGGAACTGTACTCTCAACAATGCCGGTTGGGCGTTGAAGCAAGGACATGCGAAGAACACATGCTCCGCAGTTTCCTCAACTCCCCCGCACTCGCTGCATGCGGAGGACTGAACATGCCCATATTTGTGCAGGTATTGTCTAAAACCAGCCGTGACCAGCCAGACAATATCTGCGTTAAGTGGAAGTTTACTTCACCGTGTCGCCTACCAACCCACCCGGTTAACTCCGGGATCAGTCGATGGGTCCACCGACCTTTGGTGGAGTTGTTCCATTCCCTTTGCCACTTAACCATGAATGCGGCTCTAGTGGCCTTCCGAATACCTCCTGTTCCACGTTGTTCGAAGCACTTACGTCCTCTTTTTTGACAATGCCTATTGGCATCATCCCCGCTAGGACGTAGACCGTGTCGCGTGATACCGTTCGGTATGCACTAACCACTCTCAGGCGCATAAGCCTGTACGTACTCTCTAGCCTATTGATGTAGCTCTTGGTACTCAAGGCGGTGATCCATGCCGACCCGCCTTAAATAAGTATGGACAGGGCGACACTGGCCAGAAGTTTACGCTTACTCCTTTGCATGCAGTGCTATTCTTTTTTTTTTTTTTTGACGGGATGGAAAATCTGCAAACAGACTCCTGAAGAACTCAGGGTGTGGGGATGAGGGTGCCAATTCCTCGACCCACTAAAAACCCACCAGTGCCTTGAGCCCCGCTCCTCCCCGGAACCACGTTTCGGTATTACTTCAGGGAGGGGGCTAGTGTGCTTTTCGCACCCACTATGTCTAACTACATAGGTCTTTAGTAGTTAGCTTCGCCGACCTGACGCTGATTCGATCGAGATGCTCCTGGATCCAAGCAGGGTTCGGGACGTCTGGTGGTCTGTCCAGATTGTCCGCGATCTCCCTACCCGACCGCTTACGGTACCTGCCGAACCTCGCGTCGTATGGTCCCTCCTCCGATCGAGAAAGCCAGGGCCAGGACCGGGGTTGGAACATCTGGGAGTGCAGCCCAGGATCGTCCCTGTTCCCCATGTCACGACCGCTTACGACCTCCTGCCGGCTCCTGCCATATGGCGCTTCCTCTGTTGTAGTTCGTTTAGCCGTTAAGGGGAGCTTAACGTTTCCAGGGTGCATCGCGGGGAGGCGAACTACTTCCACACCCCGATGCGGTGCTATTCTGCGGGTGATAAATTGTCGTATTGCCTTCTAGCAGGAATCGGTTGTTAGGGTGTATACAACCTTCAGGTGTTTAGCGCGCACGGTTAAACACGTTACCAAGCGCTTGGCAACCGTGACTACGACCAACCATCACGTAGTCCGAAGTAGTCTACGCCTACAAAAGTGGAAAGTTGAAGAAAGGGAGTAATGCCGAACCTCGGTATCTGACTTATCTTAGGAATTAAAAGAGCGGCTTTATATACACGACACCACTGGCAGTGTTTCCCAACGGATTGGATCTGGGCTTTTAGCTTCGGGATGTAACACTTCTGACGTACTTCATTCACCACCGTTTCTTTGTTGGCGTGACGAAATTTGAAGTGGTACTAATCCAGCAACAGGTTCGTGATCGGATGTCCTTGAGGCAGAATTATTGGGTACCTGGTGTCATACTCGAAGTAATTTGCGGCAACCATACGACCATCAAAGCGCATCAGTCCATGGTTATCCAATACATATGGGAGATTCGCCACGAACTGCCTCGGCTTAATGGTTGACGGTTTTCTGAATCTTTATGTCGTCACTTCATCTGGATAACAATCCGATTGTGCGCACCGCCAAAGACTCCTCTCCACATTCTGTAAATTCTCACTGCTGATATTTTCCACATCACCATCGTATCCTCCTCTGGTTCGTCGCAGAAGCACTTCACTAAATATGTGAATGTACGCCACGCTCCGCAGTAGTCACTCGTATATCCAGAATCGTGACACATCGTTCAACGGAACTGATAAGAAGGGACTGCAAATATATGTCGGCCGTAGTCTTCTAGTGCTTCAATTACAGTCTTGAATTTGTCATTTGGCCAATAATCTTCTTCATCGTACAAAATCATAACGCATCAGTAGTTTATAATTCCCTGAATGTTTCAAGTAAGGAGTGTATCGAAAAGTAGTTATAAACTTCCAAATAATAAAATAGGCATGAAAACATGGTTAAAATTAACATACTATTTCAGTTTATTATAGCTTAACATGTTTACAAAAGATCCAAACGGAAAAACTAGTCATCATGTTCATTTCTGTAGAATGCCCGTACCTTTGATTTGACACCTGCCATCAAATTCTGCACAGTGACCTTTGTGCACTTCCTGGATGCCGCTGCCCAATTTTTCTTAAAATCGGTCATGTTTTGGGACACTGTACCATCCTTCTTAAATATACGCTTGACTATTGCCCAATAGCGTTCGATCGGTCGCAACTGGGGACAGTTTGGTGGGTTGATGTCTTTTTCTACGAACTTGATGTTATTCTCCGTCAGCCACTGTAGAGTGGATTTGGCGTAATGTGCCGATGCCAAATCTGACCAGAAGAGAGGAGGGGACTGGTGCTTTCTATACAATGGTAGCAACCTGTTCTTCAAACATTCCTTTTGATAAATCTCAGCATTTATAGTTCCTTTTGTATAGAAAATTGAAGAACGCAAGCCACATGTGCAAATAGCTTGCCAAATGAGCACCTTCTGACCGAATTTCTCCATCGCAACAGTCGTATCTGCGGTTGGCACACGTTCCCCAACAGATTTAGTATAAAACTGCGGCCCCGGTAGCGTTCTTGAATCTTCTTTAACGTATGTTTCGTCATCCATCAAAATGCACTGGTCGACATTGTCCAAAATGCAGCTGTACAGCTTTCGAGCCCTGGTTTTGGCACGAGACTTTTGTTCCGGGTTTGTTTGGGCACTTTCTGCTTTTTGTACGTCTTCAAGTCATTCCTGCGCTTGATTCGTTGAATCATTCCGATGCTGGTCCTGAACTTCTTGGCTAGATCGCGAGTAGAGGCAGATTTGTTCCGTTGAATATAATCCACAACTTTTTGGTCCAAATCGGGGTTGCTGGAGCCGGGTTTCCGGCCACTTCTTGGTAAATCCTTGAGGGAGCACTCCTTACCAAACTTTTCGATTATGCGTTTTACACTTGCCGGGTGAACATTTACTCTTTTCGTAATCTGGTTGTAAGTAACACCCTTTTCGGTGCACCAAGTGTGCAGAATTTTCTTTTTAGTCTCAAATTCAATTCGCGACATTTTGAATACAACTTTATCAACGGAAATGAATGAACCGAATAATCATTTTTGACATGTAAACAAAGCAAATGGCGCTTACACGCTAAAAATATATACAGTAGTTTATGCGTAATAACGCATCGAATGTTTATAACTACTTTTCGATACACTCCTTATATCCGATAATCGGTTTGATTTTGGTAAGTAAATAGGTGTCTGTCATGTTCATCGAATACACCCAACCCTATTAAAGTAAAATAACAAACTGATATCAAATAAGTAATAAGTTTCGTTATATCAGATATTATTTTTAACTCACCGGTTATCGCATAACCAATTTCGTTACCAACATTGTCAAATTTTGTTATCATCTGTTATCAATTTTTAAAGACGATTTTTGCCGAATGTTACTGAATTCTACCAGCATGCTGACGAATGCTGAATATTTCCAGCATGTCATTGATATTAAATTGAACTTCATTGTAGTACTACTTCAGTTATTAATGTATGAATTTGATACCATGTTCATAACATAATTTGAAATTATCTCAAGAAATTTGTTCATATCAAAAAATTTGTTATCAAAATGAACTCGATGATAATAAAACAAGTTAATATTGTGATATCCAACGAATATTAGTTTGTTATCTATTTTGTTATTTTGGCTGTATATTCAGCCTAAATGATAACATATTTAGTAATCCAACACTGAGAATCTGATATTAGAACGTATTATCAATTAGTTATAAACATACATCATGTTATAGAACGATTTAAACTTTTATATAGATAATTAAAGTGAGAATGATAGTTTGAAGTATTGTGTGAGAATATACAATGTTCTCCAACATTTAAAGAAGTAATTGTTTTTTTTTTTCTTCTCAGTATTTTTTCCCCCCACTAATTTATCTATCTATAGCCAGCTAGATACACATTCTCGTTATTTCAATATTTAATCGATCAATTGCTTCCTCGGTGCTGAACTTTCCCATCCTCGACAGACAGTCAGTCAGCTATTCAGTGAAGGCACCACCTCTTTCACCACCGGAAATATGCTTGTGTGCTCTTCTGGCCCAAGAAAATAAGGCAACAAAGAAACCAGCAGCAGTTAGTGAGGAGATTCTCCTCCTTGCTTTCAAATTTCCATCATGAGAGAAGCGCTCTTAATATTTAATCAGATATGGAATCTTTGTTTCCCTCCCAAAACGATCGTTATTAAAAATGGTAATATTTGACGGGGTGGGATATGCTGGGGGCCGAGCGCAAACGATGGTGTTTGATATTCACTCTATATATTTTTTTCATATCGAGTTTTACCCCCACACTCGACTTTCCTCCTCCTCCTGTTGGCTTATTTCCTCTTCATGGGAAAGATACTTCCGCTGTGGATTACTCTCCTGGATGCTGCCGGATGAACGGAATTGAATTTGTAAATAATGCCCCAGTGGAGAATGATGAGGCTGCTGTTGCTCGTTCTCGTTGGTTGATCTTCTCGTCTTCGTTTTTTGGCATCGGGTCGATTAAGAGGACGGAGCAGTGATGGAGGGAGTCAGGTTGACGGTTGTCTATCATAATTGGAATCAATTCAAGTTGGTGAAGAAAATTTTACAAAAACGGTTGGTTCAGTGCACAAGTATGTCTGTGTCAGAAAGCTTTTGGGTTTTTTGTGTTCAAAAGGAGAACTTCTATGAAATAATTATTTATTTATTTGAAAATCAGATTTCAAGATGGCATACGATAGTATATTTATCTTAAGTACGTCATGTTTAATTGGAAGAACATACAGTTCATATTCTAGTATCGTGTTAATTAGAGCGACATCTAAAAAAAGGGTCGGTCGCTGTAGTCCCTTTCAGGAACTAAGCTGCAGATGGATGACCACAGCTTGCTGAGAAGGTACAAGTAGAACGGAAATAAAAGGATAGTATAACTGAGACACAATGATAGGGAATTTACTAGAGTGGGAGGAAAGCGGGTGATGACGTTACACTCTTAGATCAGACAAACTAAGGATTTCGTAAATCGCTTGCATGTAGGGAAGATCACGCATTCCCAAAACATCTCTTATCTCGCGGAAGGGTTGTCTACCTCGGGCCACTAGGGTATGCAATAGTCGTGCTCTGCAGGCATCATTATCCGGGCAATGCCAAACTGCGTGGGCGATGTCATCATAACCGGTTCCGCACCTACATAAATTGCTATCGACGAGTTTAATTCTGTAGAGATGTGCGTCTAGCGAATAGTGATTGGACATAAGTCTTGACATCACACGAATGAAACCGTGACTTACATCCAGACCTTTGAACCACGATCTCGACGAAACATTTGGAATAATGGAATGTAACCACCGCCCAAGAGAACTACTTGTCCAATCGTTTTGCCAACTTTGAAGAGAACTCTGACGTACTAATGGAAAAAAAATCATCATGTGAAATTCGTCTTTCAAAAATCTCGCCTTCTTGTGCGCCCACCAGCCATGTCCAAACACTACACTGCACGCCGGGCTACTTTGCACCACGCTAGCGCGTGCATTATATTCGCCACTTTGACTCCGTGCTTCCAGACTAACACCCAACACCAGTGGGTACAACAGCAATGTCAGTGCTCGTGGTTTGGCTTTGGACACCGTGACTGATGCTTCGGCAAACACCACAGCCGAGTGTTTCCGATTGTGTCCGATTGCAGAATACACGCGTGGTTTATTTATTTTCTTTCTAACCGAACCGTGCTTGTTAAATTCAATCAACTTATGCACCCGTCACTCAACAGCCAAGAACCAACAACAAACCAATAAGCCAATTATCAAATTTTAAGAATCATCCAACTAGCATTGCTCTATCCGTGGCAACCAGTGTCATACTGGGTGTATGTTGAGAGCTTCCATGTGATCGTAACCACTCGGCTCGTGTATTTTTCCAAAAATCGAACACGGTGTCAAAAGCAATACACGAGCGTGTACACTCGTGTCGCGTGCATTGCGTTGCGGGTTCATCTGTAAGCACGAAACTAAAGTGGCGAATTTCAGCCACTGAGTGGTGTGTTTGCAGTCAAGTTCTGCTCTCGTGCAGAACGGTCGGGTGTTTTTACCAAGGCTGGCGCCCACCTTTTCTAGAGAGTCCGCCATCTCATTGCCTGGAATTGAGTAATGTGAGGGGACCCATACAAAGGTAATCTTAAATGATTTTTCGACCAACACACACACATCTGCTCCCTTATTTGTGCAAGGAAGTAAGATGAGTGCCTCATTGTTTTCATCGACTGCAGGGCCTCAATATGAGAAGATGAAATAATGGTCTATGGGCATGCCGGAAATTATCCCCAATGCGAAATTGATTGCTGCCAGCTCGTAACATATACGGAACAAGGCTCCTGAAGTTTCCGGAATGCAGATGATTATTCATTGTGAACACCGAAACCAGTGGATCCATGATTGATACTTTATTATTATTTTTAAAACATGGTTCCATACATATATAAAACATGAACAGAACAATATTTTATAGGTAGTTCTAAATTCTGTTGAAATTACATTACACCAACCACGTTTTGCCACACGTGTTTATTCTTTCATCACGATGATTTTGTGGTTTCACTACCAACGGGAAGCAAATCATAGATACCCAGAGTTGACTTTTCAACAATCGGAGTTTGCTTAGCAAAGAAGCTACAAACCTATGACACCAAGGACAAGTGTTCAAATCCCACCCCCATGTTATATTTCTTTATGAGGATATTTTTTTTCCATTCTATGCTTCACTTTTTGCGCTTTTTACGTTATACTAAAGTTTGAAACAATGTGCTCTACACTTATATTGATTGCCTGTATTTTTCATTTTACAGTACTTTCAACGTGTTTATTACAAACAACATGGGCATAATTTCTTTTTTTTTCATTGTTTCTTTTTCTTCTTCGACTTCGCTTTTAGTGAAACGTGTGCTAATGCCAACCGGCAAACTACAAATTTCAACTTTTCTAATCATTTTCACAGTCTGCCGTACCCTAACGGATCTATCAATACTCTCTCTACGCTGTTTTGTTTCTAGCAGAAATAGTTGTCCATTCAAATGCCATTCAAATCATTATAATTAATTTCACTTGTAGTGATAAAAGCATAATTACACACAACCAAAATAAAATGTCATATCTGTCCCCTGAAACCGACGAACACAAACGTACGTTAGCACATAAAAATGAGTTGAAAGAGATAAGAATATAAATTCAATCAAACACATATTCTGTCGAATTGCGTATGTGCCAGTTTAAGGCACACGAAATCTTTCTCTAAGTTCCCCGGCTTTTTACAAACAGGACTTACGTATCGTGTAAAATTCATAATATCTAAGCATGTACTAGACTTGTAATTAATTTCAACCAATGGCGATGTTCACTCATGCTTTTTTTTAATTGATTTTGCTTTTTTTGTCAGAAGTGGTTCCCTAATGACAATCAATTGCTCAGCGGATCAACTACAAGGCCAATGTAATGTGGTAGCATTCAACAGTATTATCCAAACTATCTGTAGGTTAAAAAATAGGCTGGACAGCGTATATCCGAACTCCAGAAGGTACCAAATCGTAAACATCAGCAAAATGTGGCAGCAAAATCACGGGTATGCAAAATCACATACGCAAAAGCTGAGAAAAAAATCCGTGTTGATGAAATTTATAAACACTGGACATAAAATTAAGTCTAAAGAGTGTATCGAAAAGTAGTTAGTTACAATGATTTTCGAATATAAGAGTTAAAAGAAAAACTTGCTTTTGTGACTCCTCCTATCTTCCTTCCAGATGTGCCGCTTGACAACCATCCAATGCCGTTCGATTGGCTGAAGATCCGAACAGTTCAGCGGATTGTTTTCCTATTTCACTAGTTGTACATTATTGTTTGCCAACCACTGTAGACACGACTTGGCGTAGTGGGTGGAAGCTAAATCCAGCCAGAAGAGCGGTGGAACCTTATGCTCTCTGTACATTGGCAACAATCTCTTCTTCAAACATTCTTTCTCGTACACCCTGGTGTAAATTGTACCCTTCGTGAACAAACAATCGACGCCCTCAGATCACAGGTACAAATGGCTTGTCAGACCTAAACTTTTTAGTTGCCACCGTGGTGTCAGCGTCATCCAGGTTCTGGTCCACTAAGTTCGTATTATACTACGGCCCAAGAATCTTGGCGTGGGTTTCATCGTCAATTATGGTGCATCTGTCTTTGTTTTCCAGAATCTGGTTTTACAGTTTTTACGCTCTTGTGTTGGCCCGAGCTAGCTACTCAGGGCACTTTTTCGGTATCTTCTGTTTCTTAAAGGTTTTTAGGAAGTTCCGAGGTTTGATCCGTTGAATCAACCGATGCTGGTGTTGAATTGCTTGGCTTAATCCCTCGTCGACGACGATGGGTTTTTCCTCGTGTACTCAACCACTTTCAAGTCCCATGCCCAGTCCGGCTTGGACCCGCTTTCCTGGTCGGGACAAATATTTCGCAAAAAGGGTCTCACCGAACCGCTTTTTTGAGCTGTAAAAGTGCAGAACTTTGTTTTTTTTTTTTTTTTTTTTGTAAAATATCGTTTATTTATTTTTTAATATTACATAGCGTGTGTAAAATTCAATCTACTAGATTCAAAATGAATTCTAGCTCATCTACATCTACTTGATTATTCGTATCTGCTATAACAAAATTAATGTATTTAATGAAGGTTTTCAGAATTTGAGATTTTCTCAATGACGCAATATTTCCCAATATTGGTCGTAGAAGATCGTCAAAGGATAGCCTCTGCCATCCACCGAGAATTGTCGTCCATCTTTGCTGCATAAATAACCATACTGTAGCTACTCGTGGACACTCGCAGAATTTGTGTTTAAGAATTTCGACAATGCCCGCGCAATGTTGACAGTATGGATCGTTTGCTCTACCGATGACGCTAAGCAGTTTGCGGTGTTCCGTCTTTTCATTCACAAACAGATATAGATCAGTGCGCTGGCACAACGATAGCCTCCGTGAAGAAATGTTCATCCATATTTTCTTCCAGTTTACACCTGGATGATTTCGTTCCACTCTAGGCACCTCCGTTTGTTCCAAGTAGAAACGATGAATTTGATCGCTGGAGGGGT
Organism: Aedes japonicus; assembly: GCA_034211315.2. Taxonomy (NCBI): domain Eukaryota; kingdom Metazoa; phylum Arthropoda; class Insecta; order Diptera; family Culicidae; genus Aedes; species Aedes japonicus. Next base: position 21,404 of record JASCZW010005749.1, on the reverse strand, counting down.
TTTGTTGGATGTGGTGTGGAAGTAAAGGAATTTGCTGGGAGAGGATTTTTAGGCAAGGAAAATTTGCAGGGAGAGGAATGTTTTGGGTAAGAAGGGATTGGTAATAGGGAAGGGAATCGATCTCCTGTAGGTGGCGATTAACCAGAAGTGCTTTACATTTGATCGCTGGCAGCTGTAGCTTCAATCCGCCCTGCTCTCTGCTGCGCGCCAACTGTTGCATTGGCACACGCGCGGGTATCCCTCGAAACAGGAAAGATCCCATCGTCGCTGTAAGTTTGGCTGTGTGTACACATTGAGGTGGAATTACAGATGACAGGTACCAAACATTCGCTGTGATGAACGTATTCAAAAGTATCACCTTTTGCTGCAGGGTTAGGGAGCGCATGTTATGCAACCAGATAAGTTGCGAGATTCGGGATACTAGAGCATCCCAGTTTAATTTTGACATCTGGCAGCATTCATTAATTATGTCACGCTTTTAGGGGGGGGAGGGGGTTCAGAAAACCGTGACATTTTGTGACAAACGAGGGAGGGGGGGTAAGCTGAATCGTGACATCACATTTTTGAAAAAAAAAAACAAAAACAAAATGATATTCTTATGCAATATCGCCTACTACAACTATCCCTACTGTTCACGCCCCTTCGTAAACGAACAGCAACAGCAGTAATCATGCAGCACTCACACACCGCTCGCATAAACTATGCCACGCCCTGTTCTGCAACTTTCCATCGTTCTGGAACTTTCCATGTTCTGGAACTTTCCATTGTTTTGGAACTTTCCATCGTTCTGGAACTTTCCATGTTCTGGACCTTTCCATCGTTCTGGAACTTTCCATGTTCTGGAACTTCTAGCAGTAGCGGCACAATATAAAAACGGCACCGCAGTGGCGCAGTCATTCAGTCATTATATCAATTCTATGGTGTTAAGATCAAAAGGAAAAAGCAATAAAGGATAAGTGAATAGAAGCAGTAGTTTTTCTATCAATATCTTCTGGATCCATTATCCGGTGCAACAGCCCAGTGTTATACAGTGTTGAATACAGTCCACCCTACGACTAGAGTGTTTGCTGTCAACGGCCTTGGAACCCAACCCGGCCTTTTCAGGGTAAGAAGAGTTGAATTTTCCACCCATGAGCCAAGACAGAGCACTCGTTTTACCCGACAGTTGCTAGTTTGAGCGACACCTATTTCCTTTCCTACCGTGTTAGGACACGTTTGAGTTCTGTCGCAAGAGAGCTAGCAAGCTACTTCAAGTACCCTACGGATCCGGTGTTTGGCTCCGACACCTACCATACCTAACACGCTAACTTGAAAGTACCCATTAATGAGTCGAAAAGTACGCATTTTGAAGAAAAGTGGCTTAACTCATTATTAGGAGTATATTTTCCTCATTAATTGAGTATTCGTTACCCATTAATGATTAATTGATACTCATAAATGAGTAAGCAATACTCAGAAATGAGGAAAGTATACTCTTAATAATGAGTTAAGCCACTTTTCTTCAAAATGCGTACTTTTCGACTCATTAATGGGTACTTTCAAGTTAGAGTGAATACTATTCCACCGTTCATGAATGACAGCTGCAGCTCATTCAGTGTGCGTCAGTGAATAAAGTCCAGTGTTTATTGGTGAAAAATTGGTTCGCGCAGTTAGTGTATTTTGGAAAATGAATCGTGGAGAACTTTTTAATACGCTGTACAATGCGTATGTAAAGGCTTACCCGGATAAGAAGAAAAGGGAGTGCCAATTGGATGCTACTAATTTCTGGAATGAACGGAAGGGCAATGACAACACCGCACTTGAAGAGCAAGTCAATAACAAAATAAAAGAGCTTCATGCCTTGCAGCTAAAGAAAAAGGTAAACTTCTTCAACTATGGGGAAAGTCTATGAGTGCTCCTAAGGAATCAGCGCCGACAGTGAAACCCGCGCAACCCATCAAGGAAATTGAGTATATGGCTCAGCCGTCATCATCAAATAAACGCCCTGCACCAGTACAGGAACAACTTAAAGCTGAGCTAAATAATCTGAACTCTGAGGTAGTGCTTCTGATTGACAAGAAGTCTGCTGGACTATTGACGGATGATGATCAGTCGAGACTCGAAGGGCTAAAAATTAAAAAGATCAAACTTGAAAAGAATCTCAAAATCAAGAAAGACGAGCAAGAGCGGCAGCAGAAGCATCGTGAGAAAATGAAGCAGGCTAAACAACTGTTAATTCGGGACATCCCAGAGGCTGGTAAATATGATATATTAACTAGTTTGTTTGCACAGTAGATATAAATATCAAATTTCAGGAAATTATCTTTCATTCCGAAATTCTCCAGGCCGCCCTCGTGTTGAAGAGCAGCAACCGGAGCTGCTCAAGGCAATATGCGATATCGCACTTCATGGATCTGCGGCCCACGAAAAGCGCAGTGATGAGAGCGTCAGAAGCGTTAAAATTATAGATGAGTTGACTTCTGCAATACAAGGCAAGGGATTCAATATCAAAAGAACAGCAACATATCTGCGGTTAATCCCAAAACGAGCCAATTCCCATCAAGGTAAATGTCACGTAAATACTGTACCAGTGAAGTTGATGCGCGCAAGTAATGCAAAACACAACGATCATCCCGATGGCCGATTCTGTACAGCGACCATAAGATCATTGGAAGAACTGGCATCTGTGCTAGGGCCCAATGAAGTAGGATTTATCAGTCAGGATGATAAGGCGAGAGTGGCGATAGGCCTAACGGCTGCCAATAAGCAGTCTCCCATGCTTATGCATGTGGAGTACAAAATCACGCTTCCTGACCACGATTGGATAGTTGCAAATAAGCATAAACTAATTCCGTCCGTGTACGCTGGAATCGAAATCAAACCGAATGGTCTTGGCAAACCGGAGGCTGTTGGTTTTTCGGGCCCCACTTACATTGCAATTCGGTCAGGCAAACACGCTTCGTCAACGGCGTTTTCTCATGCGTTAGACATCAAGCGGCTTCTAACTCTTGAATCGTTTGATGGTATTTTTAAGTTTGATGGATTGGTCAAACCAGTCCTAATCTTTACCATCGACGGTGGACCTGATGAAAATCCGAGATATCGCAAGGTAATACAGATAGCAATACACCATTTTAAAGAGTACAACCTTGACACGCTGTTCATTGCAACGAACGCTCCGGGAAGGAGTGCTTTCAATAGAGTGGAGCGACGTATGTCACCCTTGAGTAAGGAGCTTTCTGGATTGATAATACCACACGACCAGTTTGGTAGTCATCTGGATTCCCAATTGCGTACAACTGACTCAGCTTTGGAGAAGCAAAATTTCCAGTACGCTGGTGAAGTTTTGGCAGAAGTCTGGAATGATGTGGTCATCGACGGTCATCCGACGTTGGCTGAATATATCGATCCTGATGCTTCTGAAATAGATCCGAAGTCAATTCGTGACTATGACCAACACTGGTTTGGAACTCATGTGCGAACCAGCCAATATTTACTCCAGATACGGAAATGCACAGATAGGTAAAATTTTGAGATGCATTTGATGGTCAAATAATTGTTATATGTGCATAAATTTATATTTTTACAGGAAATGCTGCTCACCACTGCGAAGTAGCATCGATCACGTTATCTGCAATGGATTTTTGCCTCCACCAATCTCTCTGACGCAAACATCTCGAGGATTGATTGGGTCATCGAAGGACGAACCACAGCATTTCCCATCAATGTTCGTATTGAACTCATTACAAGCTCAACAGATTCTACCTAAATCGATGTCCGGATATGGAACGATTCCGTATGATCTTTACTGTCCTTCAATTAAAAACTCATTGAACGAACGAGTGTGTTCCAGCTGTGGTCTATACTTTGCATCTTTAGTCATGCTTCGCGAGCACATAAAGATGCACAAGCATACATCCGTTCAATTTCAGAGAAAATTGCGTCCGTTTAAAGTTGTGGCAAAACGTAAACAGGAATGTATGGTTGTAACCAACAAAGACAACTTCGATTGCGAATGGATAGATGACGAAGAACTTGATCTGACTGATGTGGCAGAAACCATTACGAGTGCTTCAGCGGACGCAGATATCTTCCCGGTCATCAATGCTGACCAACATCTGCAAAACCCTTGGACTGAGGATTGAATCTATTTTTGAATGGTATTATTTGAGAATGCAATTTGATATAATATGAGGAAAGTTGAATTTGTTTCTGTATGAAATAAAAATGATTTTTTGTGACTAATATTGGCTATTTGAATAAAAAGTTTTGAGTGGGGAGGGGGGGGTTAACAAAAACGTGACATAATTGCCTGGGGGGGGGGGGGTTACAAAAATTGTGACAATTTGTGACATGGGGGGAGGGGGGGTTAATTTTCGGCCAGATTTGCGTGACATAATTAATGAATGCTGCCTCTGTCGCACTGAGTTTACAAAAATAATACCCAACACCTTGACCTGCTCATCAGTCTGCAGTCCTGGTATTGTCAGTGGACTTCCATTGATAAAACCGACATCGATTGCCACGGTTTTCTGACGATTAAGTTTTGCACCGGATACGTTTTCAAAGCATTCAAATAGCTGAAATATTTGGTCGATCTTGTGTGTTGAAGTTACAATGACCGTTATATCGTCAGCATATGCAACGCAAATATCATTACCGCACACACTCTCCAATCGTTTGAGAAGAGGATGTAGATAGAGCACAAAGAGTATCATCGACAACGGGTCTCCCTGACGAACGGATCGTTCTATGCTGAACGGTTGTGAGAGGTGCCCATTCACTATCAGGCGTGACGAAGAGGTATTAGCAACCCGAGAAAGCCAGCTAACGAAGCTCTGGTTGATGCCCAACGAGAGAAGCGTCCGGTGCAAGAAACCATGGGAAACCCGATCGAAAGCGTGATCGAGATCGAACGAGATCATTTTTCCTTTTTGTTTTCGAGCGATGAGCTGAGCCACGCGGTCCTTGAGAGAGAGCGTAGCTTGAAAAATAGATCGGTCCGTGTTGGCGCATTTCTGAGCTTCACTTAGGATTCGATGGGATCGCAACAGGCGTTCCAGGCGAACCTTCATCACGCGGGAGAGAATTTTATAATCTACATTGAGTAGGCTTATCGGTCGATACGCTCTCGCTGTTCCGCCGCCGCCGCTCTTTTTGGCGAGCACAATAATGCCTTCGGTGAACTCCGGTGGGAGCTCATTCGTCATTGCTTCATTCATAACAAAGAAGAGCTCGCGATAGATGACGTCGAATGTTTTTAGGTAGAATTCTAATGGCAGCCCATCGCTGCCCGGTGATTTTCGTTTTTGCGACGTTCGGATAGAATTTTTCAACTCGTGTATATCGATCTCTGTCATCATAGCATCGTTGGCTTCGTCGTGCAATGGTACGGCTCTCTCGATTTGGAAATTTTCTTCCCCAGACTGTCTCGTCTCTTCTGCCGTGTACAAGTCCCTAAAGTATCGAAACATGTGTTGCTCGATCTCTAGGGACTCCTGTATTTGCTCTCCTCGTTCATTTTGTATCTCTGTTATCGTCGTTTTTTTACGTCGCCTGTCGCCCAGCTGGAATGATGACAAACTTTCTCCCGCCACAAAGGTCTCGTTTATGTTTATAAAGTTTTGCGCAAATTTTCGCTGCAGCGTGAACATTTGCGCTTTAATACGATTGATGGTCACTAGCATGGTTGGATTCTGATAATACCCATCGTACGCTATTTTAAGTTGAGTGTATAGGCGTTGGTGTTCAGCGTTAAACGCACTAAACGATTCACTCGATTTCCATCGAAAAAAAGATTTAATTTCCGGCTTCGCGCATGCTATCCACCAAGCCATCCAGCTGGGAAAGTACCTTCGTTGTCTGGTCCAGTATTGCCAACGAGTTTGAAAATCTTCCACGTTTTCGACAGTTAAAAGATGAGGGCGGAGGGACCAGAAACCACGCCCTTGTCCACGACCAAGGTGGGGAAGACAAATGCGCACCGTTAGGGCTTTATGGTCCGTAAATGAACAAACATGCGTTGCTGCATTTCGTAGATGCGCACAAAGCCCAGCACTGACATATATGCGGTCGAGCCTGGATGCCGCATTATGTGTAACGTATGTTGGTGCGATGGTTGTGGGATACAATTTCAACCACACATCTTGAAGCTGAAGTTGTCGTACGGTTGCCTGCAGTGCTGGACTTGTGTTAATGCTAGTGAAATCACACGGACGGAGAACGCAGTTAAAATCGCCAGCAAGGATGATGTGTTGCGTGTTGTGCCGAAGATAGTATGCGATCGTTCCGTTGAAGAATCGCTCTCTTTCGGAACGTAGAGCTGATCCTGATGGTGCGTAGACGTTGCAGAGAGTTGTATTTTGTATTCTCAGAGCGATTAGACGGCCATCCAAGCTCTTCTCCACATGAGAAAACTGTATGTGGCCTTTGAGCGCAATTGCCGTTCCCCGCCTCATGTGGTCTACGTTGCAGATGATATTGAAACCAGAAAGAGAGAGTTGTTCATTTTCTATCTCCTGGAAGAAAACGATGTCAAGTTGTAGCGTTCGTACAAGACTCTGAAGTGCGTTGATTTTCGTAGCGTTCGTGATAGTGTTAATGTTGATAGAAGCAAGGTTATAGCTAGATAACTCAGCCATTAGGACGATGTAATACTCGCACCTCGCTTGTCATCGTTGTTGTCCTCCACACGAGCCTTCTTGCCTGGTGGACGCGTGCGAAGTTGTCTTTTAGAGCTGTACGAGCCAACAGATGAATCTGTATCGGATTCATCGGACTTTCCACTAGCATTTTTGCGGTCCAGTCCACCGCTAGCAGGGGGCTGTTGACCTGTAAAGGGGGTCAACAACCCGCTGTCTGAGCTCGACTGATGTGAAACCGAGGAAGGGGCTAGTGCGGGAAAGTGTTCGTTGTTGAGGGCAGGCGGTGGTGTAAGCATTTGTTGTTTTCGTTGGGGAATTTGTTTCGGCGGTTGCATGCTTGCCAACTGGACCGAGTTTGTGTTTGTTTGTTTCGCACCCAGGGTGACGAGATTTGAGTTCGTGTTCGTTTTCGCAATTGGAACGACTTGTTTCGTTATTTGCGAAGTTATTGGTCGTGTATCCTGCTGCTTTCCGGCGTCGGCGTACGATTTTTGCACGAGCAGTTTTTTATTCTGTACACAGCTGGCACCAACGTGTATGTACTCGCGACAGTGTCGGCAAGTTTGCAGTTGCCCGAAGTAAGTCACTTGCGTCATCTCGCTGTCTATTGTGACCCACGATTCGATGTTACGTTTGACAATCATTTTGGCAATACGAACACCAGTTGAAATGCCTGGAAAATCGACATCGGCTCCGCAACGTTGCTCTCTCACTGCAAGAACGTCACCGTATCGACTAAGAAATTCGACAATGCTTTGGTCTGATACGTCTTCTGACAGATCGTACAGTCTAACTTCCACAGCTCCCTCTTCCAGGGTGATTCTCAAAGGGTACTTTTTCCCGTCAACAGTTATCTCGTGCTTGTTGTCGTGTTCTTCACAGATGCGCTGTGCTAACGCTAGATCGACAACTTTCACGAAAGACACACCAAGGGCTCTGCTGTTTTGGATCCGTAGCACTTAACCTTGCTTCAGCCCCCAAAATGGTCGCACAAAATTTGTGCACATTGGCATTGTCTGGTTTTTTCGGCACATTCGCAAAATCTATGCGAAAGGTATTTTTGCGACGGCTCATCGCAAAGTCGTTTGTACGCACAGCGACACCGAACGTCTCAGCGATGATCAGAAAGGAAAAAAAAGAAAAAAAAACTAGTTTGTGTTCGACTTGCACGAAACGATAGCAAAAAACGCGTCTGTTCAGCACGGAAGTTGAGCGCTCACTGTTGTTTCGCGTGTCCAGATCAATTAGATCCATCCTTGAAATGATCCACTATACCGAAACCAATCAATTGCACAAACTGTTATTGACATGTAAATAAACATGTCACCGCAAAACACACTTAAACAATTTAAGCCATGTTAGAGTAATTACCGTTTGAATGCTCGCTAACTACATTGCGATACACTTTTTCTTCTACGAAATTGTACATTGAGCTCACCAGTGTATTCTTTGTTTGTTGCAACGAGATTAATTTGTACTATTTATAAAGCTTGCTTCGTAATACTGCATGCGCTGTCAAAAGAACGAGCCTTTTTTTATATACAAAAAGAACATTCATGATGATGATGATGATGATGATGATGAAATACTACCATCTATTGTAGCAAGGAAACATTCCATAGCAGTGGAATAATCTGAAAAACGATTTGATCACGATTATATTGTTGTTTGTGATCATCAAGCTCCTGTATGAAGGGCCAAAAACGTTTAGGTGGGCCCGTTATAAGATACACTTACGCAAAAACCATAAATATAGGGAAGAGAATCATCTTCCAAAAGCAGGTTCACTCCCACAGCCCTTGATTGACAGAATAAACCCAATATATGTGGTCGAAGCGCCCTCCCTCGTTCCACGAAATGTTAGCAATAGGGAGAAGGCAGTCCCATGCTCCCTATCCAAATCGTTTTACTTGGGTGCCCTGATGGTCCCTCCCTTTTCCCGTTGTATATTAGATTGTTGATATTCAGTATATTTTGTAGTGGTTATTTAATTGCTTACCTTGTGTTAGAAAATTTGGCTGAAAGTAAAATTGCTTAGGATTTACACCGTTCTTTACATATTGCTCTGTGTCGTCTCGGTGTTTCTGCTTCTGAAGAGCCGATTTTAGGATGTCATATGGTATAACTCGTGGTGCATGTTTATTCTGCTTTGCCGACTCGAAGTGAACATTGAAACAAAAACCGCAACGGTGAGGAGAGAGAGAGGTTTCAACATGATATTTTTTTTTTAATATTTCTGAATTAAGAATTCATCCTGCCAATCAAGAAAAACTTCTGCGGACTACGTCGTTCAGCTCTCAAGGCTATCGTGACCCGTACGAAGTATAAATGAAGATAAAGTCAAAATTGTTAACTTAAGCCAGGGCTGATGCCGGGGTGGCCTCTGATGTATACAAAAGTTGTCTTTATTCTATTCGGCAGCACCTCGCCAGCCTCGCATTATGTGAAAGGTTCGCGGGTCTCCTACTTGATCGATCCACCTTGATCGATGCACACCTCTTCTTTTTTAACTGGGCTTTCGTCCGATATTCTTACGACGTGCCCAGTCCATCCTAGCCGACCGATTTTAGCGGTGTGTACGATGGGAGGTTCTGGGAGGAAACGATGCAATTCATGGTAGATTTGCCTATTTTGCTAAACTCAAAGCATGTAACGCTTTTACTTTTATTTCGATGTAAAGAACAGCAACACAAACATTTTCGGGTATGACAGAAGAGAAGCAATGAATGCATTAAACAAATAAGGTGTAATGCAGGCATTTGCTGTGTACAAATGTTGCTTTAAATTTATGAGACAGTTGTTAAATGTATAAAAACTGTGTTTACACAAAGAGCGTAAGTGAATTAACGAAAATAAAGTGAGCCAAATGACATTCCACTGATAATTAGCTCTAATATGGTTACTATGAAGATATAATAACCCAAGCAACACACATCCGTCAAAATAAGTTGCGGGAACTTGATTGTGACTTAAATCAGTTGCATATCAGTTATTTTTACTAATAATCAACAAATGTACTATTAGGTAACTTACTAAAATAATTTGCATTGAATGATGAGCCTGCAAAAAGACAGCTCTCAAACTGTGTTTTGGATTGAAGTTCAACTTCCCGCCTAACTTGGATCAACTTACCGTGCCGGTTGAAAATATGTTTTTAATTACCACAAAAAAATTTGTAAGCTGTGGTAGCTGTTGTTAATGATAAAATTTTATTGAAAACTAAAATTCCTCCACAATTATGACAATATTCCATGCTATCAAAATTATCTTAATTGACAGTGTAGTCCTTATAAAACAAAAAGTTGAACCATAGTGTTTGATTTGCACATTAAATTTTGTCAAGCATTCTGACCATTAATCATCGTCAAAGTTATGATAATTATTATATAATCGATTTTGAACAATTTCAATAGTTTTTTGTTAATGAGCTGTTAATAAAGGGAATTTTTAAATAATCCTTATTTTTTAAATAAATCTGTGGTTACATCTGTTGGTTTGACATCTCGCAAACTCGCATGTTAATATTCTCATCTTTTCTGAACGGAATATTGATCCTTAAGTGTTATCTAAAAGATATTTCAAAAACATTGATTTATTACTCTGAAGTGATAAAAAATAAGTTATGTATACTAGCAAAATAATAAGGTCATAAAGGGTGATACGGTCACAATTTGGTCAAGGGAAAACGCGTGTAAATCGGTGAAATCGTTTATTTAAAAAATCAAATTAAATTTCTTTGTCAAGTTCAATTAGTATAAAATTCAGGAAAAATATTCAGTTAGGCTTCCGCTTTTCCAAATCCGAATTGCCAGGCCTTACGCTTGACCCCTGCCATCAGGTTTTGTACAGCCACCTTGTCCACCTTCTTCGCCGCAGAAAGCCAGTTTGCCTTGAACTGCTGCTCGTCCTTAGCAGTTTTTTTGGTCTTCTTTAGGTTCCGCTTGACAATAGCCCAGTATTTCTCAATTGGGCGGAGCTCTGGCGTGTTGGGAGGGTTCTTGTCCTTGGGAACCACCTGCACGTTGTTGGCGGCGTACCACTCCATGGCCTTTTTACCGTAATGGCAAGATGCCAAATCCGGCCAAAACAGTACGGAACAACCGTGTTTCTTCAGGAAAGGCAGCAGACGCTTGTTCAAACACTCTTTCACGTAAATTTCTTGGTTGACAGTCCCGGAAGCTATGAAAATGCTGCTTTTCAAGCCACAGGTACAGATGGCTTGCCAAACCAGATATTTCTTTGCGAACTTTGACAGTTTCGTGTGCTTGAAAATATCTGCTACCTTTCCCCTTCCTTTTGCCGTATAAAAATCCTGTCCCGGAAGCTGCTTGTAGTCGGCTTTGACGTAGGTTTCGTCCTCCATTACCACGCAGTCAAACTTCGTCAGCATCGTCGTGTACAGCCTCCGGGATCGCGCTTTGGCCGTCGTATTTTGTTTATCATCGCGATTTGGAGTCACTACCTTCTTGTAAGTCGATAGTCCGGCTCGTTTTTTGGCTCGATGCACGGTTGTAGACGATACACCCAGCTTATTTGCGGCATCTCGGAGAGATAGGTTAGGGTTTCGCTTGAAACTACCGGCAACTCTCTTTGTCGTCTCAGCGGCTTCCGGTTTTCGATTTCCCCCCGATCCAGACTTCCTGGCTGTCGACAAACGTTCCCCAAACACTTTAATTACATTTGTAACGGTTGATTTGGCAACTTTTAGCGATTTTGCCAACTTTGCGTGCGAGTAGCTCGGATTTTCGCGATGCGCGAGCAAAATTTTGATACGCTGCTCTTCTTGCTTGGACGGCATTTTGACAACTGAAGAGTGAATTCCAAAATCAAAATAGGAGCAACATTCTACACACACACACCTTCAAAATGAGGGGTGTTCAGGTTTTTTAAATGCAAAATTTAAAGAAATACGTCAAGGTGATATTGACCAAATTTTGACCGTATCGCCCTTTATCTAAGAGATGAATTTTTAAGCTATGCATAACAAGTTGTGTAACTTGGACTTTTTCACAATCTGTTAAGTGGTAATTGAGATGGCATCGGAACAAGAACAGGTCAACCAAAAAAATATGTCTGCTATCGTGGAAAATCTGACTGTATCCCACACATCGATCTGCATACCATATAAACCCCTGGGATTCCATCATTCGACGGTGTTCCAGGGGGTGAACTCATTCAAAGAGAACCAGATTGCCAGGCGGCGGTCACTCAGCGGCAGAAAGCGAATACAGCTGATCTGGTGAAGGCTAGGAAGGTGTTGAATCTAATCATGCTTCGACCAGTCCTTTCATTCTGCAGTATGGCTAAGAAGGCGGAGGTTTTTGTCTGGTTTTGTCGAAAAAACTATGAAAAGCATCGGAACTGCAAACAAAACATGGTAGCTAAGACCCGCACCAAGAAGCTGTACGGAAAGTGGCTGACAAAATCGAAAGGCATCATGTCACTTACATCAAGGCGAACCAAATCAATTGATAGGACAGGAGTATTACGTTACCACATCGCGAGAGGTCGTTTCTCAGAAGGTACGGAAGAAGGAGGTGGACAAATTTGCCAAAAAGTTCTTGGTTTGGCAGGCCATCTGTGGCTGTGAACAGATGAGCCACCAATGCATCACGACGGGTTCCTTGAATGGGCAAATCTACCGAGACGAGTGCCTCCAGAAGCGCATGCTGCTTTCCTGCGGTCGGATCTGGCATCGTATCACTACGCGTAGCCGTTCTTAGATAGAGATAATGCAATGGTACAATGTTGTTTTGTGCCAAAAGACTTCAACCCACTGTACTCGCCGGAACTTTGCGCGATTGAAATTTTCTGAGCCGTCGAAGGTTCAAACTTCGTAAAACACCCAGAAGTATTCTAATACGAGCTGGCATTGGAGAAACAGTGGGCAAAAGTTCCAACATCGCTCTGGAAGGTATAATACGACGCGCCGGGCTCAACAGCCGGGGTACGATTTTCACGAAATCTGATCAATTCGTGTGCTTTGCGGACAACATGGACATTATAGCAAGAACATTTAGAACGGTGGCAGAGCTGTACACCCGTCTGAAACGCCAAGCAGCAAAGGTCAGACTGGTGGTGAAGGCGTCGAAAACAAAGTACATGCTGGTAGGCGGAACCAAACACGACCGGATCCACCTAGGAAGTAATGCCACGATAGACGAGGATACCTTCGAGGTGGTGGAGGAATTTGTCTACCTCGGATCATTACTGACGGCTGACAACAATAAAGGGCGATACGGTCAAAATTTGGTCAATATCAACTTGACGTATTTCTTTCAATTTTGCATTTAAAAAACCTGAACACCCCTCATTTTGAAGGTGTGTGTGTGTGTAGAATGTTGCTCCTATTTTGATTTTGGAATTCACTCTTCAGTTGTCAAAATGCCGTCCAAGCAAGAAGAGCAGCGTATCAAAATTTTGCTCGCGCATCGCGAAAATCCGAGCAACTCGCACGCAAAGTTGGCAAAATCGCTAAAAGTTGCCAAATCAACCGTTACAAATGTAATTAAAGTGTTTGGGGAACGTTTGTCGACAGCCAGGAAGTCTGGATCGGGGGGAAATCGAAAACCGGAAGCCGCTGAGACGACAAAGAGAGTTGCCGGTAGTTTCAAGCGAAACCCTAACCTATCTCTCCGAGATGCCGCAAATAAGCTGGGTGTATCGTCTACAACCGTGCATCGAGCCAAAAAACGAGCCGGACTATCGACTTACAAGAAGGTAGTGACTCCAAATCGCGATGATAAACAAAATACGACGGCCAAAGCGCGATCCCGGAGGCTGTACACGACGATGCTGACGAAGTTTGACTGCGTGGTAATGGACGACGAAACCTACGTCAAAGCCGACTACAAGCAGCTTCCGGGACAGGAGTTTTATACGGCAAAGGAAGGGAAAGGTAGCAGATATTTTCAAGTGCACGAAACTGTCAAAGTTCGCAAAGAAATATCTGGTTTGGCAAGCCATCTGTACCTGTGGCTTGAAAAGCAGCATTTTCATAGCTTCCGGGACTGTCAACCAAGAAATTTACGTGAAAGAGTGTTTGAATAAACGTCTGCTGCCTTTCCTGAAGAAACACGGTTGTTCCGTACTGTTTTGGCCGGATTTGGCATCTTGCCATTACGGTAAAAGGCCATGGAGTGGTACGCCGCCAACAACGTGCAGGTGGTTCCCAAGGACAAGAACCCTCCCAACACGCCAGAGCTCCGCCCAATTGAGAAATACTGGGCTATTGTCAAGCGGAACCTAAAGAAGATCAAAAAAACTGCTAAGGACGAGCAGCAGTTCAAGGCAAACTGGCTTTCTGCGGCGAAGAAGGTGGACAAGGTGGCTGTACAAAATCTGATGGCAGGGGTCAAGCGTAAGGCCCGGCAATTCGGATTTGGAAAAGCGGAAGCCTAACTGAATATTTTTCCTGAATTTTATACTAATTCAACTTGAAAAAGAAATTTAATTTGATTTTTTAACTAAACGATTTCACCGATTTACACGCGTTTTCCCTTGACCAAATTTTGACCGTATCACCCTTTACGAGTCGTGAAAATCAAAGAAGTATCATCAGTGGAAGTCTTTTCTACAAAGTTGGTGTTCGCTACTGATCCGGTGGGCACAAGAAGGCGTGGAGCGCAGAGAGCACGATGGAGGGACCAGGTGGAGCGTGATCTGGCGAGTATTGGGCGTGAACGAGGTTGGAGAACGGCAGCCGAAAACCGAGTATTGTGGCGTACTATTGTTGATAATGTTAGATCCTAAATGTGATGTTGAACAAATACAGGTTTGTTTGTATGGGTAAAAGTCTTAATGTCCAAAATCTTATGCGAGATGCCTAGGGCAAAGTGCGGGTTTTCAGTCATGAAGAAGATTTAAAATATACCAATGAAATAGAAACCTAACCAAATTGTTGAAGTTCATTCTCTGAATGTTTGTAGTGCTTTACAACTGGACAATTGAACGAACGAATCGAAATGCCACAAAAAAAAATCTGTTATGTGGCTAACAACATATATACAACTACGACAAAAGAGCTCGAGGAGCAATTGAATCATGAAAAAATCAATATCTGGTACTCATAAATTTAATTCCTACCATACTTGCAAACTGTAATCTCATAATCAATTTGCAGTATCAGATATTAAATAAAAGTGTCAAAATTTTAAATGTTTGTGGACTTTTTTTATATTATGTAAAAAACGTACCTAGACAAACATTGAAACGCACTGAAATCAATATCTTTTGCAAATATAAGGGTTTGAGTACACTTCAGAATTTTACTAAAGTTAAAACAAATTTGATGACTTGCAAATGTATTAGACCATAATTCTCTAAGGAAATAATAAAACTTCTAAACAAAACCGCTGCAGCAAGCTGGTCCCGAAGAATCAGAGCTCAAATGTATGTTATATTGCATGTGGGTTAGCGATTGTCTCCATAAGATTTATTGCCGAGCACCCGACCGAGCAAATGTTGGCGACAAGCTGCCGACCTGACGAAAACAAAACCGAGTGTGCACTAATCGAAGAATGAAAAACATTACCAAAACGGGAATAATCGTTCCAGCAAATTGAAGCATAATTCATAAAGCTGCTAATAAAGTCACGAACGCAGCCCGTAATGCAATAATAATAAACCTAATTCAATCGTTCTCAATTTAAACGTTATTGCTTGGCAATAAACCGAAGACCGCAGATTGCACCATATTGTGGACGAAATTGTTTCCGTAGTGAGGGTATTGCGAGCCAATCCAGAATCCTTTCTGCACCGACAGGCTGTGGTGGTGGATTCATTCGCAACCACCGCGCAAAGAAGACCGGGTTGCTTGAGCTACTCATGATTCAGATAGCCAACACCGGAAGCTTTTTCCATTCCGACTCCAGCGGACGCGCCAGACATGCTTTATAAGCTTCATTCCCAGTCGATGGGAAAGTCGGGAGGAATTATTCGGCCAATGCGATGTTATTATCCGATTTATCACTCTTAGCACGAGAAGTCGGAACAAGCTTTGGGTCAGTTCAGTTCGGTACTGCTGATATGGGCTGGATTGTGTGGAACTTTTAATTGGTATGAAGCTGGTACGAGTTCTTTCTTGATTTATATTTATTACAAACTGCATATTAGTTTTCTAAAACTCAAAAAACCAAGTAATGTTTCTAGAAAATGGCAGGATGAACAATAAAATGCTTGTATAGTGAAGTGTATTGGACTTTAATGAAATAAAAGATATCGAATCACAGAGAGTGCTCAAAATAAAGCTGTTCCAGTATTTGTAACATATAGTACATCAAAAAAATTATAATATAGACTGTATTCGATGAAATTTGGACACACGCAATTGTTCTTAACTTTTAAGCGTGTGGGTAAAAATTATTGAAATTTTAACTGAATGTATTTCATTGTGTTGTGTCGATTGTGTAATGAGTTTCGTGAAAATCGGTCGAGTGATTTCAGTGATGGCTTCGAATGAAGAAATAGTGCACCAACAATTTTTGGGCACTCACTTCAAAAACCCAAACGCTTCTCATCGATGGATCGGAAAACAGCTCGGAATCGCACATTCAACCGTATCTCATGTGATCAAAACGTTCAAGGACCGTAAGACAACCCATCGGAAAAATGGTAGTGGCAAAAACGTGGCACATCAAATCCGGAGAAGGCCAGGATGGTATTGAACTAATTTAAGCGTTATCCCAACATTTCGATCAGGGATGTTGCGAAAAAGGCGAAAGTTTCAGTTTATTTTGTGCAGAAAACAATGAAACGTTCTGGATTACAGTACAAGGTCCAGAAGGCACCGAACCGAAGCGATAAACAGAACTTGGAGGCCAAAACTCGTGCAAGAAAACTGTACAGAGAGTGGCACACAAAACCGTTCTGCATTGTGATGGACGATGAGACCTACATTAAAGCCGACACCAAACAAATGCCAGGACAGGAACACTACGTCGCCACCTCTAAGTTGGCCGTTCCGGAGAGTGTACGGAAGAAGAAACTGTCGAAATTCGCCAAAAATATCCTTGTCTGGCAAGCAATCTGTGGATGTGGCAAAATGAGTCAGCCCTTCATCACCTCTGGGACCGTCAACAGACAAATCTACAAGGACGAATGCCTCCAAAAACGACTTCTGCCCTTCTTGAGATCTCACGATGGCCCGACATTGTTTTGGCCGGATTTGGCATCTTACCACTACGCCCGGCCCGTCTTAGACTGGTACAAAGATAATAATGTAGTTTATGTACCAAAAGACGTCAACCCTCCAAACTCTCCGGAACTTCGCCCAATTAAAAAACTTTGGGCAATCATGAAGGCAAAGCTCGTGAAAACTCCAAAACTGATAGAAAATGAACTTGAACTAAAGAAATTGTAGTTATCATCTACTTGCGCTATCATCTACTTGCCAAAACAATTGTAGATTTTTGCAAGTGCCGTAGGTAGAAGTATGTTTTGAGTAGGAATTACGGGCAATGAAACAAAATATTGGCTGGTGGTGACTATTTATTCTGTGGTTGGTCTGGTGTATGTGTTCTGCGAGGTTGCTAGAGATAGCTGTATTGATATTGTGTGTCTGTTGTTCTGGCCGAACTGAACTGGATTGTGGCTGTTGCTGTCGTTGAGGTTGCATTGGTGATCGTGATTGGAAGTTTGGAACAGAGGATCTGATTTCTCCGCTATTCAACTTGGAGTGGTGCTTTTGATGGCAGTGATGACAAAATCCTCGCTTACAAGCCCTTGCATAGTGCCCCGGATTAAGGCAATTTCAACACAGTTTCGCCTTTGTAACAGCTTCATTTCTTTCAGTAACCTTCATCCTCTGAAACCTGGCAATCAGGAATGGAGAGTGCCACGTTTCGTTGCAGAACGTGCATTTCTCAGCTGACTTGACGATTGCTTGGCAAACTAATAGGTTGAAAGTTTGTTGATCTGAGTAGTTGCACTTGAATTGTGTCAGAGCTTGGAGAACTGAACAGTGGTTGCCAAGAAACCCGATGAGGTTCTGTTAGGTAGGGAAGTTTTAGAATTGTAATGCGTTTCCCAGTTTCTCAAACTGGCAAAATTTAGTCGACTGCACTCCATATGTACAGGGTGCGGCAGAAAATAATGTAAAATTTTTTTATTTCTTTCAAATCCCATTGTCAACTAATTCAAGCAATAATATCAGCATTTTCGAATGCAGTTATCTTTATAAAGCTCTTTTAAACAAATTTATTCAATGTGTCTTCCATTTTTATTAAAAACATCCTCGAGCCGACGTGGGAAGCCAGAGCATGCCTTTCGGACGTAGTCCTCCGACATTGACTGCCATGTGACAATTTCAGTTCTATTCCAGCCGTATTGCACTCCTCTTGGCTTTGTTGATAATACTACATTCAAAACTGTTTTCTCCACCAACACCTCCTCTATGCATCTTTAAAGCTGAATTGTGTACAAAGTGGCCTACTCTAAAGACGGTTGCAAGAACAATTTAATAAAACCTTTACAAGACCATAAAGATTTTGAAAAGGTTCTTATAAAACATGTTATGACCACTTAAGAACCTTCATCAAACCTATTGGCCGTCATCAAAACCAGCATAGGGCCGAATGGCCACAGCTGTCAAACTTCACGGCAATATCGTTGGTTTTTGTTGTTCTGCTTTGTTCAATTCTCCGCTCTTCTGATTCATTCAACAGTAAATAATGGCTGAGAAAAAAGTTCTAGTGTTGTGGGAAATAATCTTTGATAGCAAAATATATAAAACAAATTGAGTTTTTTATAGCGTTTCATGCTCCAAATCGTTTGCGCATTTAATTTTATGGTGAATATTGGCACGATAAAAGCTAAAAATTAATGCGCCTCGGAAATTATGCGAGTTTACAACATCAAAAGCAAAATTGAAAGAAATATATTCGGAAAATTAATCATGAAACTCCTGAAAATTGATGGAATTCAATAAGGTTATCTAAACGAATACCGAAGTTTGTTTCAGATCTACAGTTCAATTGTATTACATTTAAAATTTGGTGAATTTGTTTTTCCACATATCAATTATTTCAAATATTGTATTTTTTTTTTGCTTTTTTTTCGTTGGCCTATTTCTTCACATGGTGACAATCACCGATGCCAGGAAGACGACTCCACCACCTGGACCCTACCTAACAACGCATGACTATGAACCGGTACCAACGGCTTTACTTCCCTTCCGACCAAGACGTGACCAAGATTTTTTCGCCTCAGAAAAACCACTGACGTCGACTGGGATTGAATCTAGACCCACTGGGGTGCCAGTAGCAGTCACGCTTACCACTACACCACCGACGATGGCGATATATTCCAATATGGCGATTGCAAGAAATCACAGTTTTACCAAAAAGCCACTTATTGGCATCTCTTGCTGCCATAATAAAATCGAATTGATTTCTAGTGGCTTTCATAAAACTTTAATAAAACTTAATAAAGCTGGATGATTTTGGCAATGATACTTGGAATTGTTGACTTCAGAGTTTTCACACTAGGGTGTGATATTTGCAGGCTCGTGCTTCAACATATGCCCAAATCGAATAATCCAACGAATTAACATCTGTACTGCTAGGCGGGCACAAATCCTTCGGCAAAAACTTCATGTTATAGTTCAGCCATTGTTGGGTTCCATTGGACGTGTGATAAAGGGTGTCCACGATGAAATTGCCACATACAAAATTGATTCGCAAAATTCGAGTTTTCATCCGATTGCCATCAAATTTTCAGGGATTGAGAAATAACTATTAAACTTCATTTTACCATTTTACTCGTATTTTATTTACAGTCCATACGCAAATGCCCGCACCTTGGCCTTAACCCCGGCCATAAGATTCTGCACAACCTGTGAATCAACCGTTTTTGCATGTAAACCCATACTTTCTTCAGTTCCTCGACTGTCTTCACTACCTTAGGTCGTTTAAGAAGGTGCTGCTTCATAATCGCCCAGTACTTCTCGATGGGGCGGAGCTCCGGAGTGTTGGGAGGGTTGAACATTTTCGGCACGAAATTGACCTTATTGTCCGCATACCACTTCAGCACGTCCTTGGAGTAGTGGCATGAGGCCAAATCCGGCCAGAAGATTGTTGGGACGTTGTGGGCCTTCAGGAGAGGAAGCAGCCGCTTCTGGAGGCACTCTTTTATGTACACCTGTCCGTTCATCGTGTCCTGGGTCACGAAAGGTGCACTCCGCTTCCCGCACGTGCAGATGGCTTGCCAAACCAGGAATTTCTTCGCAAATTTGGACATCTTCTGAGTGCGGACATGCTCCGGAACGCTGAACTTATCGCTTGGCCGTGAAAAACAGGTTGCCGGGGATCTGTTTGAAGTCGGCCTTCACATATGTTTCGTCGTCCATGATGCAGCATTCAACTTTCGTCAGCATGTTGAGGTACAACTTCCTGGCACGGGTTTAGGCGGACTTGTTCTGCTTCTCGTCGCGATTAGGGGCCTTTTGTACCTTGAACGTTCGAAGCCCAGCCTTAGTTTTGGCCTTCTGGACAAAACTTCGGCTTAGGTGCAGCTTCTTAGCCACATCCCGAACGGAGGCGTTCGGATTTCAGTTGAAGGCCCCAACTACGCGGTTGTGATTTTTGGTGTTGTACGGAATACTTTTTCCTTCACTTCTGGGCTTCCGATCGGTGGTCAACCGTTCCTCGAACCGCTTAATCACTCGCGACACCGTGGAATTCGCGATTCCCAACGTTTTAGCGATGGAACGATGCGAGAGATCCTTGTTCTCGTGATGAATGCGCAAGATTTTATCACGCACGAGCTGTTCTTTCGACTCCATTTCCGCGAGTTTTGATCGCAGGACTTTAAAACTTGCAGGATGTAAATAATGCACTATGAACTAAATCCACCCAAATTTTCATTAAATTCTACCCAACGGTTAAAAAGTTAGAGCAATTTCATAGTGTGGCAATTTCATCGTGGACACCCTTTACGGCGCTCCACCATGCTGTAGGTCAACGTTTTGGTCCTGGGAGAAGTTGGCCTTCACCCAGGGAAGCACTTGGTCCTACCCATATACATTTCGGTATTGATTTTAACTCCAGCATCAATCAACAGGCGGCATTTTCAAACCGTTGAACGCCACCAAGTCAAACATCATGACACCAGCCGGATGTTTGGTTTGGAATTTGAATTTCACTTTTTCCGGAACGTTCTCCATTTTATGCAGTGAAATGAACTGGTCTCGCGGCTGTTGGCCACAGGCATCGATGCTGAAAAGCTTTTCGTCGGAGAACAGGATTATCATTTTTCTTTCTTCAACAGAGGAAAGCAATCTCTTGGAACAAGTCACTCGTCAGTTCCTAGACCCGGTCCGTAATCAAGTGGCGTTTCACTCTGGCTCTAGAAGATGCACTGCAGGTCTTCTTTGATGATTCTCCGCATGGATTTCTCCGAAATATTGGCTTCCTTTGCAAGTTTTCTTATGGAACTGCACCGGGTTGCGAGCAATTTTGCACGGACCGATTTGATCACGTTCGGCGTGCGTGCAAAGCAGGACGTCCGCTTCGGCTTCCACTGTAGGACCATCCTGCAGGGTCTTTATTATGCGGTAAACTGTTGCCAAATGAATCTCTTTCGGCTTTTTTCTGGGCGAGCAACAAACTGGTGATCACTTCTTTCGCGAACATTTTGAGCGAATTTGCAATAAAACAAACAGAATGTTTGGATGCAGCACTTGAAAGTGAACATAAACAAATTTCGACAAAAATTAGTCACTAGCTACACGAATTAACCCAATACTCAAGTTTGGACATTTTTGCATTCTTTTCTGCCGCACAC